>JAECUM010012089.1:0-20631 GCA_016617855.1 Megalonaias nervosa
TCTATAATCCAAATATTTGTATCAGAAATAGTTAACCCCTGTGAAGAATGGATTGTTATAGCGTATCCTAACGTCCACGGTGATTTATTCATATTCAGCGCATTCTCAACGACATTAATATCGACTAAAACAATATCATTCAAGACAAGATTCTGTACTCGGACACTTTCAGTATCTCCACCAGGAATTTCAACATCAATATTCTGTCGTCGAGTATCTGCTGGGCGATAACACAAAGGTACAGGTAGATCTGAAAACTTTTCTTTATGTAACAGAAATAATTTATTCTGTAGCTCATCACGAACTATCTTTCTACTTGCAACTATTAAATCAGCGGGATTCCATAAATTTAGAAAATCATTCATAGAAGTCTCTGGAATTACTCCGCGCATTATTTCACATTGTACTCTGTCTGGTTGTAGTCTGATTAATCTTTTAAATTCCTTCAGAGGTTCATCAATAGCTCTATGGTCATCATTTATTTCTTCATAATAATCTACGTTATTCTTCAACCATTCATGTGGAGACTGTCCAATAAAGGGTGGTGGTTGACCATGATCACCACACATTATTATAGCAGTATTCTTCGTCAATAACCATTCAAGAAATGTTTTTAATATTTCTAACGACACCGTGCATATCTCGTCCCATATAATATATTTAGGTATATATTTTTCACCCATTCTCTCAGGAGTCCATGTGTCTCCACACCATCTAAAGAAACTATGATAAGTACACGATTTTACTCCTCGCTCTTTTATTTCTCTGGCGAGTTTATGTGTCGGTGTCAAAACAATTATATCTGAATTATTATTCATGAATAATTTAATCACACGAGTTGTTTTACCTGAACCACCACATCCGTTAAGATAAACAGTTTTATGTCTAGCCACAGGATCATATACAGATGGTGCTGATGATTTGATACTTGATTATTATTTTTGTGATATATTTCCTTAATTTCAACGTCGGCAGATTCAGAATAACTAAGTATATTTTCTTGTTTTATTCTCCATGACCCCCATTCACCATTACCAAGTAGCGGTTTTAATAAATCCGTATATTTTTATTTATATAAAACGAATCCGTGGCGACTCTGACAGCATCACGAGAAAATCTATTTATCATAGACAGTAGATTTATAGAAACATATGCCAACATAGATGATCTTAAATGAGTAAATTGTGGTGAGTCACCATCAAGATAACTTACAATTGTACCTAGTTTGGTTCCGTCTGACAAATAAGCATTACTCCGATTTATAAATATGTTTTTTTCTGTTGTATCAGCAATTATAAAATCGAGTTCAGCATCGTCCATAATTAATCTTGTACAATGTCTTTTATGATCATAGGCTCCTCCTTGAGTAAATTTACCAATTATCTTTCTACCAAGATCTTTTGCAAATTTTTCATCATGCTCGTCTCTGCATTTACGTATATTATTAGTAATTTTAATAATGTCATCTTCATTAAGATTAGGAAATTCTTTCCTGGCATCATCAATATTAAATCTATTTGGTTCTGGTAACCAAATTTGTTTCTGTGGACTATATGATATAATGGCCTCGTTCACCTGTAAAGATATTAAAATTTCAACATCAAGCATATATCGCAATAGTACTATTGGAACCCAACATCGCTCTGAAAAATGTCTTCCAAACCAAGTATAAGTAATCGGATGGAGATTTTCTGTAAATTCGAATGATTCTACATGAGCAAATCCTGTTAAATCAAAATCTGGTAAATGTCCGTTTATTGCAACCCTGGTCATTTCGTGTGATGGATGTCCGAATCTCTTAAAATATTTAGAACATTCTCCGTATCCAAGAAAACTTCCAGGATAACATGCTACCATATCGACGGATATAACGTCACTATAGTTGTATTTAGTATTCCATAATCCTCCGTGTCCATATTCTACGCAACTTTTATAAATATCTTCAAGAAATTCCGATCGTGTTGGTTTCCATAAATTTTTCTCCTGAGCAAAATGAGCTGCTACGGATGGAACTGTAAAACAATTATTTAATAATTGTCTAATTTTGACATCGTCTGAAGTATATTTCAGCGCAATATTTTCCATTTCTACATTAAGAGATTCTATACGGTAAATATCACCATTAGGCCGTACAAACTGATCGTAATTATCATATTCCGAACTCTGAAATAACCAAACGGACACAGGGTCACTTTTACTGATATTTCTGATAAAATCAAATATATGACCATCATAAAATTTAACTTTTCTATCTCGTGGAGATATTGTTACTGCTGAGGTCCATGCGTGCGAATTATGATCAATAATATCTATTGGAGCTCCTCTTGATTCATATTTCGATTTATATAAAATCTCTCCTGTCAGCGTTTTTACTGTTATTGGAAATCTTAATTTCTTTTCTAGTTCAGCGACATCTTTGATAGACGCTCCGGTATCTTTAACTGATTCTGCCTAAGTATTTATTTTTTTACGTCGTAAATCTGTTAAACCATTACCACGTATCGCATTTGTAAAATGTTCTGTAACTCGTTCAGCTACACAGTTTATTCTTGATTCTGACAATTTCATAGGTTTTAGATCCCCGACGTCAGGTTTATTATTCAGCGGATATATTGCATATACGACTGCAGTAACTGGGTAGCCCCGTTCATAATATATCTTATCAATACCAGTCAGTATTCCGGGCTTAGATTTATTATTTAAGAGAACAATATTATTTCCTGACTGTATATATACTGGATCGCGTTTGTCACGAATAATCCAAATATCTTCTTTTGCATTTACAATAAATTTTATTAAAATAAAATATTTTTGATCATCAAGGTAATTAATAATTATTTTTCCTCGTTCGTCATTCATTATATTAGTAACATTTCCGACTCTGAATGTTGACCATACATGAACTGCGCCATCGTCACGAAATTCATTTTTTGTTTCACGAATACGTTCGGTTATATCCTCATCTGTTAATGCCAAATCTTGCATCAAAGTACTATATTTATATTCTGATAGTCTGTCAAGATCAAATCTAGCATGAGAAGGTTCAATTGCCGATAATTTCTCCATATAATTAAGACAAGTATTTAAATTAAAATTTTAGTATATATATAATGATTGAAACAAAGAACAAATGTGCTTGGCTCAAAATTGGATATACTTCTCTTTGTAATAAACCGTGCGTAAACAAATACTGCGGAAATCATGCACAGAGTATCAAAAATGGAAGTACAGGACCAATACCGTGTATTCAATGCGGTGTTGGAGTCAGAGGAAAAACTCAATTGTGTCTAAAATGTGGCGGAAAAAAATACAGGGAATTAAAACGATATTATGACAAAAAAAATACATCTCCAGGTAAATCTCCTATACAAACCGTAGAAGATTATCTGGTCAGATTTCAAAATAATGATTTAGACAAATAATATTATTATATAAAATGACTCAGACAAATCAGACTTATGATGAAATGATCGACAACGATATTATAAGAGAATTAAGAAAAAAAGCATTTCGTAATAAATATGAATTTGTGAAACATCCAGTATATACAAATTATGAAGCATCTCGAGATGGTGTGATCAGACATTGTAGATTGAAAAAACCAGTCGGTAATCTTGATAAATTTGGTTATTTTGTATTTCGTGCTGGAAATAAAAATTATTTATCAAGTAGATTCGTATTTGAATGTTTTCATGGAGTAGTTGAAAATGGACTTGTAGTTGATCACATTGACGGAAATCCCCATAATAATCGGTTATCTAACCTGCAAGCTATTACACCTAGTCAGAATGCTGCACGTGGAAATACTGGAAAATGTAAATTATTCGGAAAGAGAGCTATTAAATCCATAAATATACAGACAGGACAGGAAATAACTTTTCCTTCAATGAATGCGGCTGCGAAACATTTTGGTATTTGCATACCTTCAGTAAAACGTGTTGCAGATAAAATATACAAATCAGCATTTTCATTCAAATACGATCAGCAGATAATATTTGAATATATCTAATTCTGTACTCTTAACAAATAAATTGTATATAGTTCGACTCTATATTTTACCTTCACCGTCGCTGCTCTCGGTGTCACTTTCACTTTTGACAGAATCAAATAACATAATTTTTCTTAATTGCATTATACGATTATCCACGATCTTCTTTTTCTCGTATTCACGAGATAGTTCGGATCTAATATTTTCGATCGAACGTGCAAGAGGCGCAAATAGCTTTACCTGTTTTTCATTTACCATCGCCAAGGATTCTAACATAGACTGATAAATTGATTTTACAAATTTATAATTGGATGGTAATGTGTATTTATTGTCAATTTTTCTTTGTTTTAATATTTCATAATCGCATAATATTTTTTCAGGATCGAGATTATCAGATAGATTTATTCTGTTATGTTTTAATTTTTTAATAGCATAAATAATATCATTTATATTTTCTTGGTTCATTATATAATAATTATTTATTTAAAATAAAAAATATCAGTCTCTGAATAATTATTTAAAAAAATGTAGTCCCATAAACCCATCAGATAAAGAAATCTGTAACTATTTCATGAATCAGATTATTTTTTCCCTTATTATATTAGGAAATATTTAATCAGACGTTCTAAGAGCGTATATACAAATTAATATTAAGAGATTCTTGTCTTAGATCCAAAATATTTCCTGCCTGGTCAGTGAGTTTGAAATTTATTCTTGTCAGAAATGGATTATGAACTCGCAAGTACACGGGGTTAATTGGTTCAGACACAATTAGCCAACCTGGCGGGTCTTTAGGGCTAAATGAATATAGTATATACCCCTGTTCCGCAGTGGCACTGCGGTGATTAGATTTTGAAAGATCTACTTGATAACTGTCATCAATTACGTCACATACCAGATTGACTGCAATTGTTGTTGTTATATTAACAATACCAGGTGAGATATGGCGACCACCACCGTGTGGATCATTATTATATTTAAGAATAGTTGGTGTAGGTATTAATTTTTTCCATGAATCACATATTCTTTTAAATTGTTCATCAATAAGATCATTAACTGATTTCTTTAGCTCTTCAGAATTAAATCCAGGAATTATAAATGTTGATAGTTGTTCTCGCGTAATTCTGAAATGTTTTAGAAATGTTATTGTGAACAGAAGATTTAGTCTAACACCTCGAGGTGGACCGTCTTCATCAACTATATATAACTCTTTATACCGTCTATCTGCTGTTATGTTCACTAATTTTTTTTCTCTGTTAACAATAATATCATTCATGAAATCTAGGTCTGAAGCAACTTGATTCAAATGTTGTATTACTTCAATTATTTGATTTTTTAAGTCATCGTTGTAGGAATTGCTAATGCTGGAAAATAAATTTCTTAGATAATTAAGTATACGTCCATGTTCAGACTTAATTGTACTAGCATATGAATTTATTTCATCAACATCAAGTACTATTATTTTACCTTTTTACCATCAACTATTTTTGTAAAATGGGTTTCTGTTTTATCTATATAATGTATAACTCCATCACCAAAATATCGTCGCCATGGGTAAGCATTTTTTTCTGTTCGATATTCTGGAGGTTTTATAAATTTTTTAACATCTATGACAAAATCAGATCTCTGTGGTTCTGGTGGTCCTTGATAAACCGGTGGATCTTCAGGCCAACCTAATACTGATCTAATCGAACTTTGATAAATATCTACGGAGTAATCAGGGGAATTTATTTCAATAACCGCAGATAGTGTTGGTTCGTAGACAGTAATTGCTATTTTAGATTCTTTTCCTGTAATAGATTTAATTCTGCGTTGGAACTCATCATTAATCTGTTCTATTTGATAACTGCCCGTTGGAATAGCAACTATTTGCCAATCAGGAGTTCCATCAGGTTTATTCTTATTAGCGAATATTAATGAATTATTTGGTTGTAGTCCACCAAATGGTTTTGATCTAATGTTGGGCCAGCTATAATAAACTCGTAATTGTGCTAATGCTATTTCTTTTGCAGGAATTGCGGTTGGAAAATTGACACTAAACTCAGGATTAGTCGAACTTAACGATATCATCGTAGTTTTTGACGGAGTTGTATTAATAACGATCTGCTGAAGTAACTCCCTGTCTGTCATTATTATTATTGTTGTTATTTAATTCGTTAAAATCATTAAAGATCACTTTAAAAGCGTCATCATAAGTTTTCATCATCATCGCGAATTCAGTATCAGATATTTCACCATCACTAACACATGAAGAAATATACAAAGATAATTTAGAACATGCATCTGCCACTGTGTGTAATTTAATCATATAATCGTGCAATTTAGCATTTGTACAAGTATGTATCTTTTTGGTTATAATACCGAGAACTCCAGCAATAGTCGTTGATGCTGAAACGATAATGGTTATAATAGTAGGTGCTGTCATCGTCAATGTTGATAATAATAATCCTGTTCCAGTAATAACAGCAGAAACCGAGTAAACAACTACATCAACAACAACTATACGTTTTTTGTATTTTTTTATTTTCTTGTTATAATAGTCGATAAAATTATTTAGTTTAGTGAGACGCTCACATACTTGATTGCATCTGTAAAGTTGAACGTCAATGCGAGACTGAGGTTGATCCATTATTATTATATTAAATGATTAATTGCGGTGTTTCAGCCACAAATTCCATATGCCACCAATAAGGCACTGAGGTTATTGTTTGATCATATATTCTCAGTATAAATGTTTCTTCAACATTTTTTATTAACAATATAGATACAATTCCAGAGAGAGAATCAGTTGAATGACGCAATATATGTCTGTTAATTATAGCAAATCTTTCATCACTAAATACGGACAGCCTGTAAATACCAGTAACTTCTGCGGTATATTTGATAGTGTTATTTTGTGGTGTCCATGTTGATTGTTCTGATGCTACTGTGTATACGATATTTTTAATTTGTCCGTGTGGAATTTTAATCAGATTAGTTTTTTGAACAATATTAGGTATTCCACTGGCAATATCATTAAGTTTCGTGTTAATGTCGGCTAGTTTTATGTCAACGGTTGGTGAATCACCAAAAAAATCTTTAATGAGTTTGTTTATGTTTTTACGAAAATTTAATAACGTTTCTAAATTTTTATAAAAAGTAGCACTAAGTGTAGTCATTTCATCACCGATTGTTTTTAACGAAGTTGAAATAGGAATTTCCTTATCATCAACATACTTTTTCGTTGCAGCATCAAAATCATATTCCGGTGTTCTAAGATTATTAATGCCATTATTATTCATGTCGAGAAATGCACGCATTATACCGTGGTTGGTCAGTACATATTTAGATTCTTGATCGTCGACATATTTCTTTGTTGCGGCGTCTGCATCTGCGGTTGGATTTCCAATGTCGGTGATTTTATTCTGATTCATATTAATATCTCCTGTAAATACATCGCCGGATTTCTTAATATAATTACTGAGTGATGTACCAGAATCTTGTATTTTACCTTGATCGGTAAAAATAACTATATTATCAGTGACTGCAGTTGGAATTCTTATAAGAACATCTGATAGTTGTATATTACTCGTTTTTAATCGTCCTTGATTATCCTGAAAAACAACTACTTCATTTTGATCCACACTTGCGAGATTTAATAAATCATCAATTTCATTTCTGAGTTGATCAAGAGTTGCATACTTAGATAAATCAACTTGTTGATGACCTCTACGGGAAGATCTTCCATAAATATCCACCATTATATTTACTAATGTCTGTTTAAATATGACGTCGTAGTATATTCATGTACAACTTTGTGGGGGGGGGGTTTGTTGATTTTGATATAACATCAAGTACGTTAAGTACTTCTCGACCACATATTGGTGGATCAGTTAATGTTTGTGTAGGTAATGTTGAATACCATATTGGAGTATTTTGATAACCGCTAATATACTTTAAGAATTCTTTTGGTGGAGCTAGTCCATATGAATCAAAATAAATAATTCCACGTGGATCAATTGCATAAGCGACCCAATGCGTGCCTGGACCAGAATTTTCATCGAGATTAATAATACCTGTTTCAATGTTATTTGGTTGTTTCGGTAATTGATCGCGCATAAAAACTCCTCTAAAATTTTTTATTTTTAATTTTTTAGCAGCATCTAGTAAATCAAAATTGGACATAGGAGATATTAGTAAACTGTCCCTGGTAATCTTAGGCCTTTTCCGTACCAGTGTGGGGTCCCTGGTAATCTTAGACCCCTTCCCTTTTTTTTTGGTGTTCGTTTTATTCCCTGTCCGGTTGCTTTCTTTAATGCCATTCCAGCAGCAGTTCCAACAGCACCTAATGCAGCTGCTTTTGCAACTGCTGGAGCTGCAGGGGCTATTAATGCTGGTATAGCAGCAAGAAGTGGAAATATACCACCCGTCTTAATGACATCTTTAATGGCACCCGCAGAAAGATTAAGTTTTATACCTTTATTTGATTTTTTGCTTCATTGAAATGCCCGAGCTGACGTTCTGTAAGAGATAATTTATTTGAGCCGCTCATCTGATCTTTCTTTAGCAATATTTTTAATCCACAATTATTTTTTGATGCTGATTGTATCTTTTTAATCTGACCAGGAGTCAGACTAACACTAACATTATTATACGACATTATAATATTTATAAATAATCTAATTACATGTTTTCTACTGAAGCATCAACGACTCTCATTCGTCCACCAGCACCTTCAAGTAACATAGATTTATCGCTGAGTATGACAGCAATTGCTCTGTAATTGGCAATAGCTCCAATATCTCTATTAACATGAGCTCGAAAATGTATATCGACTACAGATTGTCTGGTTAAATCTAAATGTTCGAGCGAAAAATAATAAATTGGGTATAATGTTATAAAATCCAATTGTGATATTTGTAAACCAGTATCAATATTTTGATCACGGCCCATGAACGTCATTAGACGGTGATATACACGTGCTACATGATTTTGATCGAAATTCAGTAAAATATCCTCGGATGGTTCTTGATGTCCATTTATTCTTAAGGAAACTTCGGAAACACCAAGATTATCAAATATCATAATACTACGTGTTTGATCATCCACCCGTGCAGCATCCTGAAATGCAATAAATATATGTCGTGGCGCAGAAACACCTTGTTGTGATGTTATTTGCCACGTAAATAAACCATTAATATTACTCTGGATAGCATCTGTGGTCATTGTTAACCACGATAATGCTGATTTACCACCTTGATTCATAAAAGAGAGTAGACGATCTTCTTCAGTTATTGATGGAGTCATCACCGGCATCCACAATGAAAGTTTTGTAAGAATTACTTTGCCAGGATCACCAATGGGTCTCCATAATGCATCGTTGTCGGTTGCTTTTCGTACAAGTACAACTGTATGTTTAGCTCCGAAAATGACTTTTCTGACATTTCTACAGAATCCAAAGATATGTGACAATGGAATTGAACATGAAAACGTTCTTCTGTTACCTTTCAACATTGATCGACGTGCTGCAAATCCTAAGTTAAATTCTGGATTAGCACCATGAACCACCGGCCACACAGCAGCGTCAGCGGTATCGTCGGCATTTCTTGGTCGTCTTATATTATATTGTCTATTGTCAGGGTAGTTAGAAGTATCCTTTACAAACATCATTGATGGACCAGTTGATCTTGAATAATCATCACTATATCTTGCAAGACCAAGTATTGTTGTTGCAACGTCAACGTCCTTCTGAATAGATTCAATATTTTTTCCGTCAATCATGTACGTTGCACTGTCAAATAATGCCATAATACCATTATTAACAAAACCAACCCTAACATCGTCTCCATATGTTACTGGTGCTGCAGGATTAGCAATATTTAAAATTTCACCTTCGACTTCAATAAATGCTTCAGCGGGTAAGAAATATTTACTTGTATCCTGAACCTGTAATTCAATTCGTCCACGCTGATCTGGAATTCGTGCGTCGTAAGAATAATACTGATAATCACGCACAGACTCATCTTTAAGTACTGGTGCGTCCATGTCAAATGCGGGATCAGATATACGTTTAAACATCTTTATTATATTTATTATCGTCTAAAACGAAGATTACTTCGGGAAGTGAGACCATTTCGGGAAGTGAGACCACTTCCTGCTATCAGACTAGCAGTTATATTTTTTTCTTTTTCTGATAAAGGCACATCAGCCAACTCTGCTAGTTTTTGATTAGCAACTTGATTTATTATTTTACTGACATTTGCAGGCATTACTTCTGTACTAGGTAATTTTACTGGTTGAGGTCGGACCGCAGGTCTGCGTATTATCTTTAATCGCTGAAAATGCTTTACCAGCAACATTACCAACAGCACCAATACCTTTTTCACGAACAACATCAATAGCTTTCATTCCCAGTTGCTTTGCAATCGGTATTGCTTTTGGGGCTATCCTTCTAAATAGACCCTGAACAACATCACCTAGTCCATTTCCGTATGTCGTTTTATATACTGGTAATCGTGAATTTATTACCCTGACCATAGTTGGTCCACGTTGAGTACTATGTACGATCATTTTATTATAGTAATTGTATTTAATTACATACTCAGTCGCTGTAGTAGTCATCGGCAATTTCATTAATAAGAGACTGATAAACATCAACGTCCATGATACCGCCTGTAAATAATCGTCTACAGATATCGGCCGCTTCATTAATTATTTCTAGGGAATTATTACCAGCTCGTTTTCCTCCAATGAGGATTTCTAATCGATCAACATCAGCAAGAACATTATTGGGACAAGTAATAAGACCACTTCCTAAACCACTTCCAATTACGCCGGGAGCGTCTTGAAATTCTTCTTCTTCCTCTTCACTTGGTTTCGGTGATGTTGTTTTCTTTGGTGTAGGAGATAGAACTGGTATTTGTGATTTTGGTGCTGTTTGTTTTGAAGGTTTTTTACTTTGTTTTTTCTCATTTTCTAATTTGATTAATAAATTAATTCTACTAACATAATCCTGATATACTTGATCATTCTCTTTAATTCGTTCAACATTCATAAATATGCGATATAAATATTTTTGCCACTGTTCACGGGTTTTAATATCTTTAGCGTATTCAGGTTTCATTAATTTATCTCTTCGACTAAAACCACCAAAAGCAAATTTAATTAGTTGATCTAGATGGGAAAAATCATTAATTGCATTAATTACGTTTTCATCAAATTTATTTATCAGTTCAGCATTACTTATTACATGACTCTTTTGTTTGGGGGCTGGTGCTTCAGCACCTCCAGGCTGATCTTCATCTTCAGGTATTTCCAGGACTGACATCGCAGCAGTTATTTCAGCTGGAAGTCCACGTAAAATTCTTTTTGTCTGTTTTGTTCTTTCTGCTATTTTTCCAGTTGCTTCAGCGGTTTTTTCTAACGCAGGAAGAAGACCTTTAGTGGTCTCAGTAATAGGTTTAAATAATTGTTTTGTATCCTCTTCAAATTCAACTTGAGATTCCTGTCGTTCTTGTAATTGTTGCTTGACAGCATCACGAACAGGTAAATATTTTCTAATTGCTTCTAGTCTTTCTCGTGCTAATCTAGCTGAGTGTGGTTCTCCAATATTCATTATTAAATAATATTTATAATAGATATTTAATTGAATTTGAAATCACCAAAAATACTTAATAAAGCGCGATAACTCTGCTCCTCCTCTGCTAGAGAATTATTTCCCCTTTCTATGTATGTCTGTATGTATGCATGTTTGTCTGTATTTTAATTTATCAAAAATAATCAGTAGATCCCAGCGGTTACCCTTCAATGGAGCCCCTCGATAGCCTGTGTAACTTTCATGGGGTCCTTACATTGTCGTCTCTCTTATGACGTATTATGCGGCACGCCCATGTTCTGTTTCTTTTGGCTAACACCCTTTCTGGATGTTTATTTGGGGGTTCTTCCATGGGGCAGAGAGCTCAAGGCATACTACTGATTATTTTAGGGGGGTATTGCATAGACACACCTCCCGGCGAATTTCTAATCGACGAAAGCGAAATATTAGCAATTCAGAAGGCTGTCTAGGCATTGCGATTTCGATAAAACCCCACGAAACCCCGGGGTAGAATTCCAAAATAGAATCCGACCACGAGATACGTGGTGGTTTATCGAAATCTCAGGGGATGCCTCCCCCCTACTTATTAAAAGACGTGGGCGACCCGGGGACCCGAACCCATCTCGGCGAGATCTGGGGTCGAACCGCAAACATCAGTATTAAAGTTTCCAGCAACTTTAACATTGAGCTAACGAACTCGACTACGGATATACGTTTTAGAAATTATTATATGTGATTATTGTGCAATAGCATTTGATATCTGATTTTACAAATAAATAAATATTTATAATTTTATTAAGATATTTTGCCATTATATATATGAACCGATTAAAATGTATTATATTTAAAATTAAAGCACGGAAATAAACTGCACACAAATACCTATCTCCCGGAGATATCCGGGGAGATATCCGCGGCGATAAACACAGCTATTGTTTGAACTACCACACATGTCCTTGAAAAATCGGTACGCATACCTATCTCAGTACATGTATGTATGACTCACTTCATGTATATACATGCAATAGTTGATCTGGATAAATTCATAGCAGCAGGAAGGGTGAATGACCACATGTGTGTGTAAGATAACAGCAGACAAGAAGGGAATATGATATGCGCGGTATGGCAGTCGAACCTTACACATTTGTCTTAATCATAATGCAAAATTTGCTCGAAAACCAAGTTGTAGGGTCCACCGCAGCAAGGGGGGTGGGGTGGACAGACATTTGGTAATGAATATATTTGCATTATGATTAAGACAAATGATTTCGCGGTACGGCAGTCGAACAGACCACTTGCCTCAATTATCACTAAAATTTGGCTTAATCATAAGAGTGGTCTGTTCACCCGCCCTGCTGCTGGCTTACTTGGTTTGAGTTTTACCTAACGGTAAGAGATCATTGTGTTTCTGTGGCCAATGGATAGTCCATTGCTCTTTCACCTTTTTATTAATGATTTACATCTTCATATGACTGCCACTGAATCAGATCTTTTGGGCATGGCACAAGCTTAACTACTACAATAGTTCTCTTGAACAAAATTTACACCCATTCACAAACTCGGCAGTCTATTTCGCACATTAATCTTTATTTGCCTTTAATATTCTAATATTGTAGGTTAGATGTAAGATTAGTTGATTCTAAACCAAATGTATCATCCTCAAAAAATAAAATTATTCTTATCGTTATTCGTCTTCTTCTTGTTCTTTTTGCTCTTGTTTTTGTTCTTCGTCTTCTTCTTATTATTATTATTATCATCTAATACTTTTGATCTTAATGTTAAAGAGAGTTTCAGTGATATATTTTGGCTATTCGTAAGTCGTAAATATGTAAACTATGCACTGGATGTGTTGCATTTATTACTCAGCTCTTTAAATTTATTCCGGCAACTCGATGCAAGTACGTAATATTTATGAAAATCCTGAAAGAAAATGTAGATTCGTTTCTGGCAATGCATGTTGGTACTTGTTTATTAATGGTTTGATTGATTCGAATTTATGTATACCTACCGATTGTAAATACATGATTTTACACAAATGTCTATTAAATGTCTCTCTGTAGTCGATTACTATAACTCAGGAAGATGATGATGTAAACTATTACTTTGAATTTACTGTCCACAGAGTAGCTAACTGAATCAATAGAGCTGTTCTTGACGGTTCATTGTATCTGCTCCTGATCTAGACCGTTTCGTCATTACATGGAAAATTGATCTGAACACTTTCACTGTCATAGGTAAGGTTTTATTATATTTACCTAGTCCAAGTTTGCTTGTGTTTGATATTTGCCGAAATCGATTGGACCATTAATAACAATAATAAAAAGGGGTGGGGGTTGAGGCTAAATACATTATAATAGCCAGATAGTATGCTCTTGAAACCATCTCTAAGGTCAGTGTTCCCCAAAGTGTGGTGCTTGTACCACCGGTGGTACCCGACAGGGTTGCAGGGTATAAGTGGCAGAAAATAAATCAAAAACACTTGGCCGCTGGGAAAAGGGGTACGCCGATAAGACTGATGTACCAAAAGGGGAACGCGAATGTTATAACTCTGCGAAAAACTGTCCAAGGTCAACAATTCGAACGAATGCATCTTGCGTCATCCAAACATATGCGCAACCCAGTGGGATTCTACAGAGCTAAATTACATAACTTTTCACGGTTAAAATTCGCCTAATATTATTTCCTCCGTATCAACTTTCGTCAGCTGTTTCACTTACAATTCACCTATCTTGAGAATACGGTTAGATTTTCTATAGATTCGCGAAGGAAGATATGAAACGACTAAAGGGGGATAAGGAATTAAAATTGTATAAAAGGGGAAAAATGATAACTTGAAGAAAACATGAGGAATACAGAATGATCAATAGTACTTGACCACATTATTATCTTTATCACACCAAGGAAACAACAGCTACGTACATTTCTCAAGGACAAGCCGAGGCGGCCTATCCTAGCTATCCTAGGCGGTATCGAAGCCGGGGTCAAATCTTTTGGTAGATAATGAAAACGTTTGTCGATACACATTCATAAAAAAGGAAAAATATAAAGAAAAATGAAAGAAAAAGTGTTATTTGCATCGCACTGCTGTCAGTACTTTTCATCTTTAACTTTATTCTCTTAATATCATATAAAAGTTTCCACATTGGGATTTAAGATTGTCACTGTGTCATGAACAGATTGGTCTGCTATCTATTAAAAACTCAGTGTTCAGATCGGTATTCCCAAATTTGCTACTCAGATACATTTATCACTTTGAAATCACAATTTTTTTTATCCATTTTTGTGTAATTTGGTTGTTGAAATAATTTAAACGACACAACGCATTCAATCTGGGCGAGACTCTAATGACATCTGGTTTCAGACTGTGTCTGTACAAATGTTTACAATTTTACTCTAAAAGACAAACACAAGTCTGACTCAAAACCTGAGTTCGACTCACAAAAATGCAATACTATGTGTATTTAATTTATAATTTGTGTTTAACTTTAACCCATGGTTGTAAGTTGCAAACAACGAGCTAACTTTGATCCATAATCGTAAGTTGTAAACAACATGTTCTAGAAGAAAGAGTTCAAGGTCAGTCTTGTTTACAGGTTTTTCTATTGGACATCTTCACATTCTGTTACATTAAAAATCGCGTGAAAAAGTGTATAAATATGAATTTGAAAACAAATAATTCATTCCTATCTTAGATCAGTCTCTAGAATTCATTTCTTATCAGATCTTACAGCTGTGTTCAGATATAGTTAGAAAGGAATTATTTATTTAACTAATTCATTGGAATTACTAATTGTTCATTGACTTTGGATTAAGACATTAATTTGGAATTATTGAGAACCTATTCAAAGACATTCTGGATTCCATCCTTGTGGTACATCAAGACATTCAATACTACTGGATATTCATTCAAACAATTCTATATTTTTGGACTTGTGATATGACATTGAGGATTATTTGGGATATTATACACAATAATGAAAGTGTCCCTTAAACGTTTACTTGGTAACTTAGAGAAATAGATTATTTGTTGGTTTTACTTAAAATATGTTTCAATTCTTCCTGTTACATATTTTAAGACCTATAGTCGTAACAGTTTGGTTCTCTTCTCGGCCCCATTCTCTTCATTCTATACACTCAGCTGCTCTCAAGTGTCCTAGATCGACATTCGGTGTCTCGCCAACTGTACACCGATGACACTCAAATTACAAATCTAGCTGCCTAGATGAAGTTGAGGCTACCATCCAAGGAGTAGAGAGGTGCATTATCTATTATAATCAACTATTTCGACTACAAGAACAGACTTACATACTTAATAATGTTTACTTCCTTATTTATTGCTAGCATGTTTCTGTTTTGTACTTTCATGGTGTTTATTTTTGTAATATTGTGGTTGTATATGATTGTAAGTGTTATATAATATTGTACAGCGGTTAGAGCTTCAAAAGATTAGGCTCTGTATTAAGTCCATGTTATTATTATTATTATTATTACTAAATAATTTTCTGTGCATGATTAATTTTGAAATTAGGATTATTTGAACTAGAGATTACAAGAATCATGATTAATTGAACATTTAGCCTGATGTTCACCGTTATTCAACACTACTATCATTTCTGTCATATCAACGTGCTTTGATTATCAAACCTCTGTTATATAATCATTATAAACATTTGCAAATTTCATTTTTTTTTGCCATTTTGAAGACTACAGTTAAGTGAATCATTATTAATTCAACCTCTTGGCTGAATTTCACATGCTATTTATCTCTGCTATCATTTTTGTCATTTAACATGCTTTGGTTTGATTTTTTGCCATTTTGACCACTACAATTTTTATGAGAAAACACGTATAAGCCTGGAAGTAATAAAATAAATGCAATAAAATAAATTGTGTTCCATTTGCTTTATTTTGTGTTAGTATAATCTGAATAAGAGAGTTTGTGTTGAAATTATCATTTGTTGGCATTACAGCACACTGGAGAGATCTTGTAAATTCAAAAGGTTTGAGCTGTCAATCTATTCGATATTATTTTACCTTGACCCCCGACACGGTATAATATAACGACTGGCTGAGCTAAATTGTCACACAACTTTAAAAACACATTTCATTGTATACACAGAAGGGACTTAACGTTTATGTCGACTCTTTGGACATTACATGTATTTTGGCCATTTGACATGAGGTGAACACAGAAGAAAATTATACGTTGTAATTAATTTGAATTACTAGTATTCTCTAGATTATGATATGTTAATTGTTAATTGGTACAAAATATGTAATCAACTGCCACCACAACGTACAATTTATATTTTGTTAGTTTTTACATTTATAGAAATATGATTTCAGTTCGGACAAGCACACAGACACCAGCGTAATTATGGTCTATAACTCGTGTAAATGCGGACACAGAAAGCTGACAATCAAATTTGTTCAAGCAGTATTCCACCCACACAAGGCCAAGTTTGTTAAGGTGTAAGTTGTAAATGTACAAAATATATGTTGTCTTCCTGTCAAACAGCCTATTACCATAAATATGAAAAAAATAACAGAATACATTAGATCTGCAGAAATATTGGAAAAGTCCAGTATTTTATATACAAAATTTTAAGTTTCGCTTAAATTAATCATAAAAAGTCATTATCGCAATGTGAAAGAACAAGTCGAATATGTGATTGAACAATGAAGGGGTAGGGAGGAACATCAATTCAGCTTAAGAGGGATAATATGAAAGACGCAAAGGATCAGTGTAGCTAACAGGAGTTTGAAAGGGGTTGCTCAAGTCATTATTCGCCTGGAGATGACACTGCATAGGTTTATCAGGATCAAACAGCACAATGAAATTGATTCAAATCCGTTGATTGGTGTTTAAACATATTTTGTTGTCGCAATATAACACAATGGGACTGGGCAACTTAAATTAGCCCTCTCGATCAATAATACACATATTACAACATATTCAACATGACAACAGTGACTAATAATGAAAAAAGATGAGAGAGAGAGAGAGTGGGAGGGAGGGAGGAAGAGGGCACAATGACAGTAATTACGATTTAAGTTAGTTATTTGCATACATGTTGCAGAATTCTGTGGGGGGGGGGGTTTGGGGGGGGTCATTTGCATCACCCTTTCCCCATAGCAGTAAATTTACACTAACAGTTGCATTAGGCACTGAGTATAATTTTTCTCATCAGCTCAGTTCATTGTCTACCATACTTAGGACATAACGTTAAGAAATGCACTGTGAAACATGCTACATTGAGTATCTTGTTCAAGATCGTTCCAAAAGGCTGTTGAGGTCAAACAAAATGATTTGGTAGAGTTTAGCCTGAAATTGCAAATGACCATATTATTTGAACGTTGAAGGCTATAATTTGTTTGTTCCAACACAGAAGGAGAGAGTAATTCAATGACATAGTCCGGAGTTTGGCTCGTTTTAATGTTGTAGAGTGTTCATAATTTTTGTCTTCTTTCTTCTAGACTACAAACATTCCCACCCTGTTTCAAAATATAGAGATTACCTACTAGTGTATTTTGGAAGTCCTGTAACTATTCTTGCCGCTTCAATCTGTAGTTTTTCTAATTTTTCTGAATCAATCAACGAACATCCATCCCAGACTACATTTGTATTTTCCAAGCTGGGCCTGATATAACTTGTATATAGTTTTGATAAAATGTGCCTGTTAAATTTGCATTTGAGTTTTGGAAGATTGGCTATTCGAGATGATGCTGTATTAAAAATGTTATCAATGCGACAAGTCCATTTCATATTTGATGAAAGTAGTAATCCAAGATGGTGATGAGAATCCACGTACATAAGATCAATATTTTTAAAACGAATTCAGGAATATTTGTTACGTTTGTGTTCGTGAAATAGCCACTGTTTCTTCTGCAGTAAACTTTAAGAGCCATTGCTTGGATAAATTATGCAGTTTTATATGATCAGGATTCATAAAAAGCTCTATTTCAGCACAATAAGGGGATGAATAATGTAGAGATGAGTCGTCAGCAAAAATACGGGTGAGAGAGTTCATACCATCGGCAATATGGTTTACATAAATTAGCAACAAGAGAGGCCCAAACAAGGATCATTGTGGCACACCAGTATTTAAAATTATTTCTCGCGAATAAGTATTGTAAGTATCGTGCAAAGTACCATTTGTTTTCTATTACTAAGATAACTTTCAAACTATTTTTTTCAGGTTACCTGAAACACCGTATTCCTTCAATTTAAATAATATTCCTCTGTGCCCGACCTGATCAAAGGCTTTTGATAAAGCACAAAATGCAATACAAGTATTTTGATATATTGTTCTAGGTACATACACATACTATGATACATTTCAATAAGTTAAAAATCCCATGGAGTGAACGGGGGTGGGGATCCTCATTGATACTTATAAAAGACGGTTTTTATGAAGGTAATTATACACTTGTTTAAAAATGTTTGCGACACAGCTAAGTAGAGATTGGCCTATAATTGGCACCTCATGTCAATCACCTTTTTAGGAGTGGAAAAGAATGTACGCAAGTTTCCATTTATCTGGACATTTATTTTCCTTCAACGATCAATTAAAATGCACCGTTAGTGGTGCTCCTATTGTTTCACTTGATGCCCTTAAGCATTCGATGACATAGTGGCTTTATTGACAAAAATGGAATTTATAATATCTTTAATTTTTTTTAATTGATAATAATTTCGTTTAGGTCATCAAAGCATCTTTTTTGAAAAATATGGAGAGGAACATTACTATCATCAATAGTTGAAACTAAAGTAAAATAGTCATTTAATAAGTTAGTCTCTTCTTTTTCATTATAAATGCGAATCGAAGCATTGTTTATTGTATCTATAAATGGGGGAATAGACTTCGAAGGATTTACTCCTTCAAAAGTAATTTGGTAAATTTACAAAATGTTTTAGTAGCATTTATTTTCTGAATCTGAAAGATGTGTATCAATATTATCCATATATTGTTTTTTAGCACACTTTTCATGATGTTTTCTATATTGCTGATTTGTTTGAATTTATTCCAGTCGATTGGTCTACCACTTTTGAGGGCATGTTTGTGTGCTCTGTTTCTTTTCCTTATCAGTTTTCTTAATTGACAATCAAACATTGATTCCCATACAGTCACTTGTTGGAAAACATCCTGTTGACACATGAGCTAAAGGGCATAAGTATGTGGTTCAAAACCTGTAAAGCAGGTTTTTAATGAGAAATTGTGCACACAAGTTAGAGATTAGGGTAAGAAAATGTAAGCACAAAGGCCATTCTTACCCAAATGGACGAGTTCAATATATGACATGTACAGAATTTATAGAATACGGAAGACAAGGCATTCTTGCAGATGGTTGTTCCGATTTCACATTCAGGCAGAGGACTGATTTGTAATAAAAAATATATAGGGAATCAGCCTGTTGAGATTACCGTTGGAAATGGCAAATGTTAGATAGCTGGGGTTTTTTAAATCCCTACAAGACACAAATGATACATTAGACAAGGCCTATACAAAATTTTGAAAATGCAATTATTTTAGGACACCTGAATTTTGATATGCACACGTTCACAAGGGTAAATCCTTGAACAAATTTGCGACGTACTAGAACTTCATAACTTGGTGACCGCCACCTAGGCATAACCTTATGAACTGTGTTGGATTTACGTGTCTATTTCTTGCGGACAAAAGAATCAGAAAAAATGATGGATAGACCTTTCACTTTGGAAATTATGTATTGATACAACTTGTGAAAGTGAGGACTAAGATGCAGATGTTGACAGTTGATAGGCTAATATGTTTGGTTGACTTGGAGGATATTCTTGGCCTTGTCGTTTCTTATTAATTTGAAAGGCAACGTGGAACTTAAGTCGGGGCCAGAAACATTTGAGATGGGCAGTAGTGCTTATTTTGTTACTGGTACTGGTGATATACATCTGACGAGACAGGCCACATTGAATGAAGCGATGAAAGTCAAGGGTAGGCAGATATTAATAAAACACTAGATAGCATTTGAATTTCCAAGAAGGTGAGTAAAATGCAAGGCCGGATTTAGACATGGTGAGACCCTAAGCTAT
>JAECUM010012090.1:0-22500 GCA_016617855.1 Megalonaias nervosa
AATATTGTAAAAGCTATGTTAAAAATCCAAATCACGCACACATAAATGGTATATTCAGAAAAGTCTGTAATAGTTTCATTTTGACCTTTGAACTCTGAGGGGCCAAGGCAAAATCTCCATGCAGCTCTCTAACAGTCAAGATTTATTCTTGAGTATTGTTGATAAACTAAAATTATAGGAAATGAAGGGTGACAGAAAGATGGAAACTAGCAAACAATATGCAACCTTGAGTGACTTGGAGGAAGGAGATAGTGTTGTATACAAGATAAATGCAATTATTTCTCACATTTTTTGTTTATTTACTAGTCAAAAGGAGCAAATGATTCTCATAAATTGGTCAATGCACAACATACTGCCACAAGTTTATTAGATGTTGGAGGAGATTGTCAACTGGTATTGTATATTGTAAAATGGTGTACTTGTTTCTGACAAGACCAATTACTCTTTCCACATGTATTCTGTTGTGTGCAAGATAGCAGCGTTGGGTGAAAGTACGAACCACGGCCTGAGCATCAATGGGATAAAGAATACAGTACATTTGACTGAAATAAACAATTAACAAGTTCGACAAAATGCTTTCAAAAGTTTTCTAACCTTTATTTTGTATATCATGAAACAACAATACAATAATGGGAGGACAACATAAATGTTAAAGCAAAATTTTAAATTCAGAAGCATGAGGAGACATCTCTACGTACTAACCAGCATGACATGCTGGGAAGGAACTAAGAGATGCGTATTTAATCATATCAGATGAACATAAGTAGGCAGTTTGGTGTGAACGCGTTCGTCCTACCTTTATAAAAAAACTGTCACTACTAACACCTTATTAAAATTCTTTCTTAACAGATTAAAATGCGGAACAAGGGCAGGCTTTCAGTGTTATAACACAGCTGCATTCCTTGATATTATGGTGTCCATTTTTTATGTCCTTTTTTCAACGTTTACTTAGTTATCGATCAGAGGACATGCTAAAATATAGTTTATATTTTTCCTTCCCTATTCTGATTTCTCGCTCATGCTGCGCGTGCTGGTGAACCCAGTCACACCATTGCGTATGCCGTTTACAGTGAACATAGTTTACCTGTATCTGTCACCATAAAACGCAATTGTCATGTCATACTATACACTATCACCAGTTATTGAAACATGGATGAGTACATGTAAGCACACTTTACCTGCCAAACGTACTGTTCCTAACCTGTGTGTTGCACGCTTACAATTTTAATTTATAACATGCAATATTTGATACATGCACTCATGTGTAGTCTTATAATACCGTATTTGTGATATTTATGCTATCATGTCAATTAATTCTCATTGCACATCTTGCGTAAATAGTCCTTTGTGCAGGCCAATTTTTCAAATAATTTAGCCATGTATTTATATACTGTATTCAATGTATCGAGTGCACGCCTGCGCATGTAATACTGTGATACATGTCAATATGGAATAAAAACCTCCGAACCATCCACACCGCCAACAAAGCAAAGAAGATATGAAATTGTATGAACTTATTAATGAATATCATACATAAATTTGGAATTTTGTTATTTCGATTAGATATCATCCACGCAGTGAATCCTGTATCTTTCTTTTTGACATAAATATTGCTTCGAAATTAATAATATCAGGTGGCTTAATTACAAAATCCTGTAAATTATAGGAACCGTCATTAAAGTGTGTGGAGGCAGGAACGACAAAGATTGATCTATCAAGTTATGTATACCCAATTTACGTTTGTTCATCCGTTTCGATACTTGCTGACGAGTTTGGCCAATGTATTGTATACCTTACTGATTTGTTTTTTTTACAGATTATCGAACATTCAGTTTTGCTATTACAGAAATGAAAACTTTCATTAGAACAAAACAAAGATGTGCGTCTGTTACATTTAGTTGATGTAACCTTCATAAACGATTTACCTTTCAATGTTAGAACCAGGACATAATTGAGATTCTTAATTTACTTAAAAGCAATTGCAGACCTGCTTTTCTGAAACGATTTAATACTTACATTACGAGATATGTGCAATTGATCCCAAATATTTGTTGACAGTCTTCCCTATATTAAGCACTTTTGGATTATACTGAATAATGAAAGAATGTAATTACATTCTTTGCCCTTAATTTGATACTTTAGTGAATCAAACTGTGTAAGAGAAACCACCTCATTGAGAGCATCAATATAAATATTAGTTGGATAATTTCTCTTTTAAAATGTTGACCTAATTCGCCAAAGAAATATTTCTTCTGATCTCTTATTGTATGGTATTCCGTCTTTGCACGCTTTTGGATGACACGAAGAATATTCAACATATTGGATTTTAACATGTACTGTAATAGAGACATCTTTTTTTACCTCATTTTTGCGACATCTACGTCCAAAAGTGATACTTTAATTTCAGACGTGTCGAATATAAATTTAATTGGATGGTGAATTATATGTAAACAGTTTTAAAATAACAGAGATCTCTGATGAATGGCTCGATAATGTACAAAATATTATCTAGACAAACGTCTGGTTTCAAACAGCATTTAATCAAGAGGTCATTTTCTAAACTTCCCATGAATAGTGTTACATATGAAGGAGACATAGAATTACCGAATGCTGTATCTACCTTTGGAATATGGTGGATACTGCCAAATGGAAAACAAAATATTTCCAAGGCAAAAATATTAAATTACGAGTGTTTCCCTGGATATTCTATGTGTATTTCTTTTGTATTCAGATAGTATTATAAATCTTCAATACCTTCATTTTGTGGTATATTTGTGTAAAGAGAAATTACAAGCCTCATTTCGATCACTGTGTGGTATATTTGTGTAGAGAGAAATTACAAGCCCATGTTCCCATCGCTGGTGTGGTATGCACGCGCACAGAAATGAATTTGCAATTTTCAGTACCATGATTGTGTGGTATATTTATGTAAAGAGAAGATGTAGCGTTGATACAGACTTTGAGAAACAACACTAATAACCTTTTCATGACTATTTGTACAAACTTCATAACCTATAAAAACCGCTGATGACTTGTGTACACTGCAAGTCAGAATAAAGCATAGTAATTAGCATAGTTGAACGTACCGCTTTGTAATTCAAAAGAATGTCATTTCGGGGTAGTAACTACTTTAGCACATTCATTGTAAAACTTTATTTAAATGTCATAATCTCCATTCGAGTGTCCACTCACCGTTGTCCCCACCAAGTCATGCATATATTCATTGCGAAGAAACACGTTACCTCGTCGCTGCTCTTACTGATCAAAATCCCTTAAGTGGTGACTGTCATCAGGCACAATGGTTTCACAAAGCTGACTAAAATGAGTGATGGATCGGTTGCAGGAGCTTTCTTGATCTCTGCCCGAGTCAATCATTAACTGAACAGTGCGTGTCAACCTTTTTAATGTCGTCTTGTTTGTTCATGCTGTTAAGCATGAAGCGAAGACCAAGCCATGACAGATTTCTTACAAGTTGGTAGGGAACGGGTACCTTCTTATGACGTTTCTCCAATATGGCAATACAAATATGTCTGCATTCATGTATGAAGTTTAACTCCTGGAAATCAGATGCAACTGCGCAGTGTTCAGACTTTATTTGCGTAAATATATTTTGTGCCATGAATCCGACATTCGTCTTTGATAAATCTGTTTGGTTTTAGTGTCTTCTGGCATGGTTTCCACAAGAGCTGTTTTAAAAGTTTATTTTTCCATCACATTTGACTTGATAAACTTCTCCTTCAGTCCCATGATAAACAATCCTAAGTCTGTAGAAATAAATGGCATCATGTGTTTATCAGGTTGACATGCAGCTATAAACTGTTGGACTTCTCAAGCAACCATAACAACGAAATACAGCTTGGGTTTTATAAACAGATCAATGATAGCCTTATGCACATTCAGGTAGGACCTTTTGCTTGGCTCTGTTACCTCATTTGAATTTGCAGCAGAACACCATTGCACCATGTGTGTCGAAAGAGAAACTGCACATTATGCAGGCTCCATATTCTTCAGCCAAGTGATGATTAGGTATAATAACCACGGCAAGATTTCTACATAAAACCTCCAGCTGTGATTCGCTAACTGCTAACATTTGGTTTTTATGAATAATAATTTAAGAATATATGCGTAATCATGAGTATTATATACTAATGTTCTATTTATAAATGATCAAAATCAACTCATATTCAAGGACTAAGAGGCACATTCGTTGAAAATAAATAGCATCTGTTGTTAGTTTCTTTTTCTTTTACAGATTGTAAAAATAAATTTAACAGTAAATTTTAGATCTTCATATTACAATTAAATTAACATAAATATTTTCCATATTTGATTATTATTATTATTATTATTATTATTATTATTATTATTATTATTATCAGTGTGCAAAATTTCAATGGTAAAATAATTGCATGCAAATTCTAAGTATAAAATCAAAACTGAAAATATTAAATGGACGTGCTTGCAGAACAGAATCGGGAACTTTGCACAGCCAATGATCTTTACGAATTCTTCTCTCCTGGCTAAGGAATAATTTAATAATAATAATAATAATAATAATAATAATAATAATAATAATAATAATAATGATAATAATAATAATAAGTAAACTTAGTACAGCGCGTAGTCTTTATAAACTTTATGAGCTTTATAATATTAGAAAACACAAAAACATATGTAAAGACAAGATTAGAAGCACAAACACAAAGAACTTACAGAACAAACACATTCTGACAATAATTACGGAAGTAAACATTAGTCATAAAGAGCATGAATAGATATATTGGTGGTGTTACCATATCCCAACCAACTCCTGCTCACTCTCGACTGAAAGCATTGTGAAGGTTATGTAGACCACAGCTTTCCACCTGCAAAAGATTCTTAGTTCATGTCTGCATTAGAATTTCTGCCCGAAGCAGCACGCGCAGCTTCCAGTTAATACTTGGTCTATCCATGAAAATCTGTACCATGTCATTAAGTGCTATGTCCGTTAATGCTTTTTGGATTAAATCGTGGACGTCTTCAGCTCTGACATGTCTATGAAATTCTGAATCAAAAACATATGTCACTACCTCGAAGGCACAGAATTGTATATCGAGTTGTTTATCTTACAAGCCCTCATTCAAACACAGGGGCCCCGAGTAGCCGAGTGGTCTAAAGCGCTCTCCGTTACGGATCACTGCCATCTCACCTCTGTCTGCGTGGGTTCGAGTCTAGGATTCGGCGAATGTGGATATGTGAGAAAGCTTGCCAGTAGTTTCTCGTGGGTCGGTGGTTCTTTCCGGAGATTTCCCGGTTTCTTCCTCCACTATTAATACTGACAGCCATGTATAGCCTATCGTGTGGTGAAAAATGGCGTTAAGCCCCACAACAACAACAACAACAACAACATTCAAACACTCATCCAATAGAAGAACATATGCAATACTGGGCCTGACGTGATTGATAAATTACGAGTTAAGGTTTGGTGCAATGCCGAAGACAGCTAAGCTTATATGCAGTCTTTCTTCCCCACCTGAAGCAATGTAACTGTTTGGAAGCATCAAGCTAAATATATGTTTGATTTCACTTCACCACTTGAAACTCTACTGATTATTCACAATGTTTACAATCATTATGACTTTGGCTTTCATAACATCACTTTTGCATATGTACTCCGATGTTGGTTGACATCGGCTAATTAACTACCTTTCAGACGAAGTTGTCACAACAGATGAAATACTATTCTCCGAAACGAATAGTTTTACTAAATAAGCTTCAAAGTGATACATTTGGCTGGCTGTAGTGAATTATTGTGCATTTAACCTTTACCATGACTGGAAAAGGCTTGCTCCCCAACAACAGCTACTTATAAGTGTTTCTTAAAAACAGAGGAAAATACTTTGTGTTCAATTTCCACAGGGATCTTTTTTAATCATGATCTGAAGTCTGACGCCCGTTGCGATTCCATGGTCTTAAAATAAGTGACACAAAGAGCGAAAACCAAAAGTTTTGTAAATTCGAAATATAATTCACTTCCCAAAACAATAAAGTGAAAAAGTTAATATAACTTGCAGTATGGTGATTGAAATCGTAAATAGTTCTGATAGTTCTATTCAAATGTATCGAGTAATCCAAATAATGTTATTCAGAGTGATGTTCAGTAATGTACCGATCTACAAATAGTACAAAAGAATCAGTATGATATAATCTCAAAATATGTTTAAATGAATTCACAGTAATTACGTAACACCTATAGATGTCTAATTAGCCTCTACTTTCGTAGCATGGGTTCTAGTCTCTGCTCAGTCATCGTGGTTATGTGAGAAATCTTGACAGAAGCCTGCCCTGGGTTGGTAGATTGAAGGCTTACGTAATTCGCGCAATCACTCACAAATACACCCACCCACTTGCGATTGCTAGCAAAAGGTTTGCTAATCTATTATTTCAATCTTTCAGTGATATTCACAAAAGCTCGAACTACGCCACGTCCCACAGTTATTGCTCATTGGCAATTCAAGAAGACTATTAAGAAATCATTTCATGTTCAAGGTAAGAACCATTACATAATGACACACGATGTGATCAACAATTGCCTCGTGGATAGCTTTTTCTTTATTGTCTTACTTCAATAACTTGATTCAACAGAACTTCGTTATTAGCATGAAACTTGCTAGAAATGTTGAAGATCAATGAAACATACCTTCTTAATAAAATGGTGATTTTATTGGGGTTTTGGACTGCGGGTCAGTTCCGTAGAAATCCATCGGTTTTACAGAAAATGTGGAGCATATGAATACAAGTGTTTATATCATTTCTGCCAGGTAATTTTAGATTCATCAAGAGTTTGTGTTCTTTTGATGAACCTTTACATCTGTACCCGAAATAAGACATCAAATAGTTTAATCTTCACTAAGTTCTTTACAAAAGAAAACAGGCTATTCTGACTTCTAAATCATATACCTTTTACGAAGCAAATGCTAACAGTATTGGCTTATAAATGGGTGAATAGCATAAGCGATAATTTGATCACTGCTGGGAGATCAGACCATCTATGTTATGGATTTATTCATAATCCTAAATGCATCGTTTTATAAATGTTTAACGTGTTTGTATTTGTCTATTTAAGTTGCACATCAAGAAAGAGACTGTATGTGTGTATTCTCTCTTCCCCTCTCCTCATTTATGCTACTTTTCTTGTCTCTAGATCACGTTTGATTGGAAAGTGACCTTGGGCTGGTCATCCAAGACGCATTGGTCAACATATTAAAAGGGTAATAAATATATTGAATTTTTGTGGTGAAACTTTTACATCTGTACATAACGATAGAATTCGAAAGTTTAGAATTTCATAACCTTCCTAAACAGTAACTTCACTCTCTTTTTTAAATTGAAAAACTTGAAGTATGAACATATTCTGTTTCTTTACAGATTCTGGTACTTTTGTCAATGCATGTAGGGCAGAGGTATGTTTGAAAACATTCAAAGAATGTGAATCAGAAAATCATCAGCATATTATATGGTATATATAAAAAAACAATCATGTGTCAGCGCTGCGGGAGAGCAATATGCTTCCTTCGACTGTAGTACGGGTGTGAGGCAAGGTTAAAATGAGACATTTCAGGCTTCCCACTGACATGAAATTCCATGTTTTTGATCATACTATCTGACCCATTTTACTTTATTGGCATGTAGCCTGAGGATTTGAAAACATCACATTTACATACAATTTTCATAACTAATTTTTAAGAACATTATAAAATTGAAGAAACATACTCCCATTTGAAATTAACTTTGAGTGAATGAATATTTGAGATCTAATTTGTTAAAACGAAAGTAATGGTATGAAAATTGTATCGTAATAATAAAGGATGAAACAAATGAGGTAAAAAAGTGACACTTTGACAGATGGAATGCTTAACTGATGGATGGATGGATTGAAACAGCCGAATGAAGGATGAACAGACAAGGCATACGAGCACAGATATATATTCTGACCGACCAAATAAACTACCGATAGATAGAAAGATAGATAGATAGAGAGATAGAGAGAGATAGAGAGATCGATAGAAAATATCTGCCATAAAAGATTTTGGAAATTGCAGGCCATAATTCTTTCCTTGAAAATGTCCCAGCGCTATATACTTGGAGTCAAAATAACGATTTGTTTTCCTTATGTATATTGTTGTGTCACCAATATGTCGTCATTTTGCTTCTAGTTGTCATTCATTTTGAAAGATTTAGCGTTTCAGTAATAGATAAATGTAATTTCTTGGTGCAATTACAATTGCATTTATATGAGGAACAATTCTCATTTACATTACTATCACATTCTTTAATGTTGTGCCGTTATAAGGAATCTTGGAAGAGATTACACTTCCTTTTCTACATTCATTTATTTAATCGGCTTAATTCAATTACGGGTGGATAAACTTAATGCATGCATTCAATTTCTTGTGCACTGACACAGTAGTACTGTCATCCACAATCAGTCTTATAACACTTGAAGAAAGAATTCCCCTTTATACTTGCTCCTCAAATGAGGAAGTGATTGGATCCACCATGTTTATTTTGTCCTGCTATCCAAAGCACATACTGGATAAAAATTGAACAGGAGTACATCCATTATGTTTCTGGGAACAACATAAGTCAACCATAAAATGCAGGTTTATGTCTTTTACTCTCCCTCTGATGATCCTCATGTCAAGAGTCAACAACCCTTCATTTGCTCACCTGTTACTTACAGGTGTCTTTTTGCAATAGCTGCCTTTTATAAAGTTTATTAAAAATAAAAGAAATATATGAAAATGTTCTTTATGGACAAGAGCCGGACAAGATATCTACCCATACAAAGTTTCGCTAATGTAGCCTATGAATTTGACACAATAAATTTACTTGTACCAGGTTTCGGTATTGTAGCCAATGTATTTGACACACTATATCTACATGTACCAGGTTTCATAAATGTAGCCGGGACAAGATAACTACCTTCACCAGGTCTAATTAATGTAGCCAGGACAAAATACCTACCTGTGCCAAGTTTAATTAATGTAACCTGTCAAGATTTCTACCAATACCAAAATTCTTTAATGTAGCGTATGAATTTCACACATTGATAAACATACACAGAGCAAAGTATTATCAAAAACATCATATTAACAGTATACAGCACGAGAAACAGTATCTGAAGGATTATATGTTAGCTTCAAAAACTAATTATTGAACTTTAAGTATTGTAAGAACCGCGGATCAAGCTATTGTTGTTGTATTAACTGCACATATAACAAAATGACGTAAGAATGACGGCTTGCTTATAAGATGACATATGATGATCAACATGTGTGTTAATATTTCTCTAATAAACAAAATAAATCCAATAGATCTTGGGATTAATTTTCAAAATTCGGCATACGACAAACTGTATGCATTATAACATTGCAATATTTGCGTGCAGAATTATAATATAATGGATTAAAACAGAATTCAGTGAAGCATCAACACATGACGAAACTGCTTTCTAAAGTTCCTCACCTGTTAAGTTCAAGCAGTCATCAAATACTATGTTTCAGTAAGTTGATAACCATGGGAACTCTTGAGTGTCTGTGATTTTTCTAATTTTAAAGTAGCTTTAAAAAATTGTCAGTCATATCGCCACGATCTCTGCAGTGCGGCAGTTTATAGTGAGGTAAACACTGAGGCATCATTCCACAGACATGTAGCATCATGTCCCACCATTACATTATCCTCACACCAGTCCGACCAGTCCTAACAATAACATCGTAATGCTGAACGCGAAACGAGGCAGCTGTTAGTACCATTTTTATAAGTATTTGGTATGACTCGGCTGGGGTTCGAACCCGCGACCTCCAGCATCCGGGACGGACGCTTTGGGGACTCTAGCACGAACAATAAATGGTCTATTTTAACAGTTTAGGGAGGCAGAAATATACCAGATGTATATACCACATGAATCCATCAAAGGAAAGCGAACATTTCTTCCGGTACTGGGTTCTCGCCGTTAATCTCTTATCAAAATATGCAGGCATATGGGACTATAAATGTCTGAAATGAAAAGGCTGACTATTAATTGTAATGTGAAGGGGTTAACTTTCAAGACTTACAACACATTTGTGATTACCCGTACAAAGATATATATATATATATATATATATATATATATATATATATATATATATCCCAGTAAAACATGAAATATAACAGTGTAATAAAATTTCAGTATTTCGAATTTAGTAATACTCATTTCTGAATAAAGTATTCTAAACTGTGACCATCTTACAAAAACGACAAAACTAATATAGCATGTTGTTAAAAAAAATTCCTGAATATATATTTCTTTTTAAATTTTAAGCATGATTGTATTTTGCAGATTTTTTTTAAATGAGAAATTTGTATCTTAAAAATGGACACTTGTTTAGAAATGTTCTGTTAAAATGTATAGTGTCCTTCATTCGCCTGCAAGGTTTCAAAGCTTGAACAAAATAACTCAGTTTACACCACTTAACATGCAAAATGATGATGAATTTTGAAGACTAAATTATTATTTAAGACCAAAGTACAAGGGCGATCTTTCAGATGTTGAAGATATGTTGTTTGGCCAATTAAACAGGTTAATTGAAACAATTTTCTTCAAGGAAATCAACACGATGGAAAGTATCTTTCAAGTCTGTAAATAAGAAATTTCAAGTACTGTTTAATGCATTAATGCAAGACATATTTATAGAAATATGTCTCTTATCTTCATTTTCGATTTCTTATTTATACTTCATCAAGAATACAAAATTGGCCCAATGCAGTGCAATGATAGTTCAAAGTTTTCAGATATGGATCATATTAACCTCGTTCAAATGCTGATTAGTAAAACGATTAGTGGCGAAACGATTCATCGATACATCGATGCATCGGTAACTTTGCTTTAACGATATACTTATCGATACAGGAGATGGAGAATCGATACAAAACGATACTTACCATATGTAAGTTATTTTAATCTTCAGCAGTCATGAATAGTTATTATTAGTTTGCCTTGTTATTCTTTAAATTTAGAATTCATCTAAAACAGCATTTGCAGTCCTAGGCGCTCATTGTTATTATAAAAACGAAAAAGACTAATTAAACCAAAGTGATAGGGTTCGTAATTTGACCCCCTCACCCCCCGCTAATTATAATAACCTAGCAGTATGTTCAGAATATAGGATACATTATAAACGTGTTCCACATGTATAATGAATTACTTTACTCATCGTTTAATAACAACTTTTACGCGAACTTTTTACGTTGAATTTTATTTTGTCAACTTTGGTCGATTTGAAAGCTACACTACCGGTGTGTCTCGCGATGAAATATGTTCCAATGAAATCTCACTGGTGGGTATTACTTGTTCAGGTGCACGTTTAATAATAACTGCCGATCAGGAACTAGTGTATCTTATTCCCTGCGTGACAGACAGGAAGTACTAGCAAAGAAGCAGGAAACTTCGCACTAAAATCATTGATATCTAGTATTTAAACAGAGACTGTCAGAGTTGCGATTGCGTGAATTGTGCAAAATTTGTACGAATTCGCACACTTTGGAGAACAGTGATGAGCAAGAACTCCCGCAAATTAGTGGAAAGTCCCGCATATGTGAATGTGCCCAGCGAAGTATACAATTCTTATGTAACCGTTCTTGTCACGATATGTGTTTTTCTGGTAGGTACACTGTTAACACATCTGGGTCCTTCAAGCAAGACATGAATGGTTCTTAAACCAAATTTGATGCCCTGGAATAAGTATTTTGGCGTAGTTTGAACCTTCCGTGACAGATGTTTCAGAAACGCGTCTTTGAAATACGGGCTATCTAGAAAGCCTAAAATGTGTTATTACTGGCGTAGTTCGTTAAGTTTTCGTTCGTCAAACAAGTGATAGTTAAAATGGCATCAATGTTTAAAGTTGTGAAGTATATTGGATTATTGGAGCTGGGAAATTGTTAATGGAGATGCCAGTGAGTGATTCTGATCCCAAAAATGGTGTTGAATACGATTTTTGAAGTAGATGTTGGATGGACGAAAATACATTGTATGACGGTCAATCTCCCTTTCAGCCATATTTCTACTGTTACGTGTAGGCGCGTACAATAATAACAAGAGAAAAGGGTGAAGTCAACAAGCTTTGTATATTTTAACAAGATAATTTATTTCCCTAGAAAACAATGTAAAAATTGGAAATAGGACTTACGGTTTGTGAATATAATCCAAAATTTAATCCTAAGAATGAGAAATAGAAGTCCTATCACTAAATAGTTCCATTAGAATCTAGGTTCGAATCTCGACGACGTTCCAATAAGGAAGGCGATGACGTCAGATGTGGTCCTTGCACAAATAGCAAGAATTCCTCAATTGAATCACAGTGTATGTTTCCGAATAATTCCAGAATAAATTTCCACTGAATTTCTTTCTCTCAGAATTTATAACACAGTACACTCGTTTGGTTTTCTAGAGAATATATTATTAAATTCCAAAAGCAAATGAACTTCAAAAACAATCTGGTTTCAACAATAAACACCTATCCAGCCTTCGGGGTTTCAAAAATATAACTGACTGACAAGCGCTAAGAAAGGGTATTATATCAAATTAACTTATCATCCCATTCTCACTAGATAGATCACGTGGTCTCTTAACATTTGAACAACGCAATAGGAAAAAATGTAATTTGTCACGTAGCAAGAACCCCTATCAACTCCCACTCTGAAATAAATTTAAAAATAAAACATTGTTTATTCAGACTAGACGAAATGACCTTGGCAATACCCAATCGTTTTCGGGTAGCGCTTACACTACTACGGACCATGGTGAACTAAAAATATTGCCAATATAACACCTTTTACGTCTTAGATAAACAGAATTACTGAAAGAAAATATCGAATACTGGGAAAATAATCATTACAATAAAATGTAATGAAACAAAAATAAAAAAAAGAATTGTAAAACTAACACACAAGCAATTTAATTACATATACGTAACACTACATTAATTGTAGAAAGGGAAGAATACTGAACATATTTAAAATATAGACAATTTAAAAGTAGAATGCAAGTTTCATTTATTTATCAATCAATTTAGCCCTGCAGATCATATACTATAAAACCATATATCCATATCATGGTTAAGATAAACTGAAGAAAAAAATAAGGATGAAAAAATGAATTAAGAAATAATGATATTTATTTGAATAGCTCTGTCTGCACAAGCACACTATGTCACTGATGGTTTGAAAACGCTAATACGGCATTGTGTAAAAGATACAAAATCTGTCCTGGTAATCAGTAAACTACTGATTCAGGAAAGTTGATGTTAGTGAAAAAATCATAATATGGAGCAGATGTATTCAAAAGATAATATCTGTCAGGAAAATTGTAAGCCACAAAGATCAGTTCCCCATCTTCAAGCTGAGAAAGATAGCTATGCACACGCCATTTCAGAAGGAAGCACAGGAAAATATTCATATACGGATAAGGAACAGAGTATGCTCAGAAATAATTAACAGATTAACACTTGTACAACCAGTGCTGACATCTTTTTAAGGTATTGATTTCAGCAGAGCCTAAACAAAGTGGAGCATGAAGAAAGAGAAATAGATATTGAAGTGTTAGGTAAATATTGAACTATGATCGTTTCCTACCCCCCCCACTCCACCCACCCACCCATCCCCTTGTTTCGGGGACAAAAGGTGAAGTCATCCTTCAGGTACATTCCTGGTGGCATCTTTCTTTAAATTGTACATGGGGAACAAATTTGGAATTTCTCTTTTTATGCAGATATATTTAACCAGTGAATAAAGATGCTGATCGTATAAATAAAATTAGCACAGTATCAGCAATGAGGCAGATTTTAAACAGCTCACGTTTATCACCTTGTGTAAAAAAATTAAACAAATTATAGCCGCATCAGTCATTTGCATCTGAAGGAAGTACAATATAACAGATTTTGTTGGTATTCATTCTCATTCCCATGCCCGGATTTGCTCTAGATGATATTTTCTTTGCACGAGGAAATTGGTTTATGTATTCAGTTTTAAAGATAACATCCCAATGTCTTCCATTTGTAACTGAGGCCTGGTGTAAACAAAAGCCTGGTGGATAAAGTGAGTTAAATGTAGCCCCATCAAATAGCCTCAAACGCTGAATAAAAATGACAACCAACAGGTAGTCTGTTTGAAAGTATTTTTGTTTTCTTGTCATCGATGAGAATTGCATATAAATGTATCATAACTGTATCCCTATCTGTAATCTGCACACTGGAAATACAACCAGTATGTCAACAAACATAAAGGGGTACCACCTACCTTACAAAGATCGAAAGGCCATCAAGTTCATATATGTATTGATATGTATCGTACCGCAGGCTGTATATCGTGAATCGTATCGATACGCGGCACTGTTTATCGTTTCACCCCTAAAATGATACATGTCAAGAAACCCTAAAAGATGAAGAAGAAAACAACATACTCTTGAATAGTGTAATACATTAAAAAAAAAACGGTAGGATGTTAACAGTCTTTGAATTTCGAATGGATAGATTGCTATGTTCCAGATCTCATTAAAACACATGTGTGTTCCTTAGTACTTTCGAGACTTGACTATCATAATTCTCATATCGATGGATTGTCTCAGTATTTCCAAAAAAAAAAAAAGACTAAAATCGTTCAAAACACAGCGGTTCTTCTCATTCTTTGAGTACCAACAACCAAGCAATCCCCCCATCTCTGAACATAACTCGTCTTTATCTATATTGTCCCTACTTCCGGTGGTATAGTGGTTAGAGCGTCCGTCTCGGATGCGGGAGATCGCGGGCTCAACCCTCATCGGAGCCATATCAAAGACTGAAAAATATGTACTATCATGTGGCTCTTTAAATTACTTCTGTATACAAACATTTTGTCACAAAGTTCACATCTGAACGGACCGCTCCGGTGGTCTAGTGGTTAGAGCGTCCACCTCTGATACGGGAGGTCGTAGGTTCGATCCCCGGCTGAGACATCCCAAAGACTTACAAATATGGTACTAACGGGTGCCTCGCTTGGCGCTCAGCATTAAGAAGTTAGTATTAGGACTGGTCAGCCTGATGTCAGGATAATGTGACTGGTTGGGACATCATGCTACATGTCTGCGTCATGATGCCCCAGTACTAGACATCACTACTATAAACTGCTACACTGCAGACATCGTAGCGATATGAGTGTAAAATTGTTAAAGCTACTTTAAAAATGCAAATAACACACACACACACACACACACACACACACACACACACACACATCTGAACGTTTTCTCTCCAGTATGCATCGTCATTTTACTCGTCAGTGGACTACGTCATCCAAACATTTTATCACTTTAAAAAATATAAAAAATTAAAAATATACAGACCTCAAAAGAAACCCTTATAACCTCAACTCTACCCCTGAAACAGCCTCTGCTACCCAGGATAAATGAATACAAAATAAATACAGCCAAGAACAAAAATAACCACCAAAAAGAGTGATTATATGTCACTGCTGTTGGCGACACAAGCCCATATATTGTCTACTTGTCGAATATGATCGACAGTTTTCTCTCTTGGTGGTTATCGTCGATGGAAAGATATGTTGCAATCTTAACACGGGCCAAGCAAGAGTTATAACATATTTAAAGAGAATCCCCCCACTCCAAAACAAATCACACCAACATTTAATAGAAAAATCTTTTTTTTTTTAAAAAATTTCAAACGCTCCCAATTATTACACATATCAACAACACTTGCCGTACAGCAAACTTAGGGGACACTAAAACGTTATTATGCACTTTTGATAGAGCGACATATATAAGGTGAAGTTGTTTGCATTAGAAACACACACAGTAGAGAGAATGTTGACATACATATATGCTACTTTTATGTAATGTGGCTGGCATTTCTTTGGATATTGTACCTGTGTAAACTGTACATGATCTATGCACACTGTTCGCTAAAATGACTGCTCCCTTGTCCTCAACAAATTAGCCTGAATTAGTCTAAGGTACACTATCCATAGCAGCTATTAAAATAGGGAAAATGAATTTTGCCTGACTAGACAATACCATCTGTTGAAATTGCATTGAATGAATTTCCAAATATATAAAATGTGAAAAAAGTTATCAGTTCTTTTCTTTTACAATTTACCTCTGAAGTTCAGGAAGTGAAAATGACCAGGTTGAGCTAGCAGTGTTTTGAAAGGTGCACATTTGGAGTAAGGCCAAACTGTATACTCTATAACCCATATTACATCCATCAATCATGCAAAAAATAATGTGTATTAATGGTTCTTTGAACAATACCTAAGATATACAAGGTCTTTTTCCAATAGCCAGTATAACCAGTGAGAAACCCGGAGAAATTCTTTTTCTTTAATGTTCTAACCTTATGCAAAATGTGAAACTGTACAGCGCCACATTAAAACTGAATTCCAAGAGTATAAAGTCACCATATATATCTTTGGTCCGATCAACACTCGAGTATAGCTCATCTATATGGGAATCCCTAACGCGCTAAATATATACAATCCATTGAAAGGATTCAGTGCCAGGTTGCAGGATTTATTCAAAAGGATTATAAATCTTGTGATGAAGGCTGCTAATGGTTCTGGAACTCCCAGATCTTCAACAATGACGTGAGTTTGGCAGGCTTACCTACCTATTCAAGATAGTGATGGGTATGGTACCGGAAATGGACACCGCTGATTACTTAGTTAAACTCAAACCAAAAAGATGCATGAAATCTAAATCTCACTCTGACTTTGAAATATATATATATATATATATATATATATATATATATATATATATATATATATATATATATAACACTCTTGCGCATTCGAATTGCCTCGACAAGAGTTTGTGCGTGGCAAATCCTTACACTACTCTAGGTTTGTTTTATTTGAATGTGTGTGTTTGTGTGTGTGTGTGTGTGTGTGTGTGTGTGTGTGTGTGTGTGTGTGTGTGTGTGCACGCATGTGCGCATGTGTGTGTATGTGTAAATGTTGTTGTCTCTTCTGGTACAGAGAAATTTCTTGTACATTCTGGCATATGTCATGTCACTGATTTATATTATATGAGTATGAAAATGAGTTTATTATTATATGTGGGGACTTTAACTTGGTTCAGGATCAAAATCAGATTAGAAATGTAAATAATCCTAATGCTGCATTAATAGGTATTCAAGAATCTGTTGGTCTCCTGGACCCAATTAAACCTTTAAATGCAGGATTAAATATATATATATATATATATATATATATATATATATATATATATATATATATATAAATGAGAAGAAAAAATCCTCTACAAAAGCTAGAGTGGTCTTCTTTCTTGTGTCAGAATCTCAATGTAGGAAAAGTGAAAATTGAGCCAGGTTATAGATCTGACTGATCCATAATAATATTACATTTGAGTTCAAATAATTTCATAAGATGTAAAGGTTTGCCGAAGTTAATAACAGTTTATTGTTTGATTAAAACTATGTTGATGACATCGAATTCATTCAAAGACATTCTGAATTACATAATTGTGGTACCTGAGGACATTCAGTCTGTTGGAATTCATTTGGGATTATATTCACTACAATACTACTGCTATATTCTCTTAAATCTTAAGATTGTAACAAACATTAACAATTCCCAGAAACTTGTCTGATCCCAAGGGTTACAATGAAAATTGCAGACTCACTATTCATATCTAAAGATTATCCAGGTCCCTTATTCCAGAATTTCAAGTTTGTGTCTTTAATATGTAGGAGATGAATTACATTACTACTGGAGGGACACATGAAGATATAATCCCCATCTCTTAGAAGTTGCATGGTGATAACAGTCATGTTAATGTTTACTTACGTAAACACTATGACTGTTAAAACACAAAACACATAATATATTGTATATTGTATAGATCGTATAATTTAATCTAATGGCCTAACTAATTACTACATACATTAACTATACTGACAAGAGTTTTACTTTAATGGTCAGTACTAATTATACTGTCATTACAATTATAAACAACAAAATCTCTTGCTGAAACAACATTTTCCATCTAACATATTATTATGATATTACCATTGTTCATAACTGTCATGCTGGGACTGTAGAAGGAATGGTTGTGATGCACATACAAATGGTGAATGGGAAAATGAAAACTACAAAACAACGTATGCACACTGCAGAAGACTATTATTATTATTATTACTATTATTATTACCGAAAGTTTCATAATTAGAAATATAAAGCTTGTACAGTTTGTTGTTCTTGTGTGAAGCTCTCAGTAGGTTATTTAATATTATTTGCGATTGCCAAGTTCCACAGATTATTAGGTATTTGTCAAAAGTGCTATATTCACCTCAAACTTTTCCAACATTGTTAGTTTAGCAGGAAATTATTCAAAGGTTCTGATACTATTCACCACATGATAACATTCGCCCAGAGTACTTTACATCTCTTGGTACTGCAGAGGTCTGACTGGGAATTTAAAACTAGGAGTCCATGACTTCTATTTTGGTACAAATAGGAGTGCAACCAGCAAAAGTTGCAGTCCTCTCCCAGAAAATTTTGAACTTTGCAGATCAGAAGAAGCAGTGGTTGTCATTGAGTTTAATTTTCCACATTCTTTACACCACTGACATATAACTCTTGTTTCTCCATTAGAATGAGACTGAATTTTGTCAATCCTAGCCAAGGAAAGGTCTTATTCTGAACGCTAAGCCTGACATCACGTACCTTCTTACACCTATCTACTTTCCCATCCAAACTATCACTTCAAGAAACTTTACCGCTCTTCAGAATCTTGTCACAATCTTTGTCAATTTGCCATTTAACCCTCAAATACTTATCCAAATTTGCCAATCTAATTATAATCAGATCTCCAATATCCTACATGAAGATCTGACAACGGCCACTTAACGGTCATGTTCTGATGACCCCATCCTCTTACCATAATCACTAAGTTTCTCAGCCAGTCAGATGAAGTTTTATATCTTAGCATCTGGGAGACTGAGTAGCATGTCTGAAAAGCACCCATGTGTGCCGAACGATTTGATTCACTTTCAAATTTACGAAATATTCATTTCCATTAGCTAATTTAAAGGTCATCACAACATAACCCCTAAGTGATCAATGTCAGATCTTCGTGTAGGACAGTGGAGACCTGATTATAGTCAGATTGCCAAAATTGCAAACAACATTTTGTCAAGGTCTCGACATGTCTTGATTTCGAGGTCATAAACGCTACCTGTTTCGTTTCACTTGGAAATGAACACAATCATGAAAGCTTAAGTTGTTCATTTGATGCACTTTTATAATGAACACAAGTACATCATGTGGTTCCTCAAATGACAACTTTCTCTAAATATTTTATTACAAGTTTCGCACTTGAATCTATTATCTCTAGTACGTATCCTCAAGTGGCTCTTCAAATGGCTACTATACCCAAACATTGTATTACAAAAGTCCACATTTCAATGGCTTATCCCAGTATGAATCCTCATGTGGTCCTTGTCCAAACATTTTATTAGAAAGTTCACATGTGAATGGTTTATGTCCTGTATATATCCGTATGTCGCCCTTCAAATGGTTTTCTCTAAACATTTTATCATATTTGAATGGCTTATCCCCAGTATGTAACCTCATGTGCCACTTCAAATGGTTGTTTTCTCTAAACATTTTATCATATTTGAATGGCTTGTCCCCAGTATGTAACCTCATGTGCCACTTCAAATGGTTGTTTTCTCTAAACATTTTATCATACTTGAATGGCTTATCCCCAGTATGTAACCTCATGTGCCACTTCAAATGGTTGTTTTCTCTAAACATTTTATCATATTTGAATGGCTTATCCCCAGTATGTAACCTCATGTGCCACTTCAAATGAAACTCCTAGATGAATATTTTATTACAAACTTCGCATCTGATTATCTCCAGTATGTTTTGTCATGTGACGTTTTCATTACTTTTGCATACAAAAATTTTGTCACACAGTTCACATGTGAATGATGTATCTGCAGTATGTATCCTCGTTTTACTAGTCAATGCACTACTTTGTCCAAACATTTTAACACTTTAAAAAAGTGTTCTTAAAAATCTACAGACCTCAAAAGAAACCCCCATAAATCTAACACTACCCCCGAAACAACCTCTGCTACCCAGGATAAATCTATACAAATTAATAAACCAAGAACAAAAATAATCACCAAAAAGGGTGATTAGCTGTCGCTGCTGTTGGAGACACAAGCCCATATATAGTCTGCTTGTCGAATATCATCGACAGGGTTTTCTCACTTGATGGTTATCGTCGATGGAAAGATATGTTGCAATCTTAATACGGGCCAAACAAGAGTTATAACATATTTAAAGAGAATCCCCCCATTAAAAAAAAAAAAAACACACTGAAATTTAAAAGAAATGTTCTTTTTTAACTTTGAAACACTCCCAATAATTACACAATAATAACCAGTTATTATGTACTTTTGATTGAGTGACATGTAAGTTAAAGTTGTTTGCATATAAAACACCCACAGCGGAGAGAATGTTGGCATACCTCTATGCTACTTTTATGTAATGTGACGGACATTTCTTTGGATATTGTACTTTTGTAAACTGTACATGATCTAAGCACTCTGCTAACTAAAATGACTGCTCCCTTGGGTTCAAAAAACCAGATTGAATTAGTTTAAAGTACACTATCCTTAGCAGCTATTAAAATAGGGAATATTAATTTTGCCTGACTACACAATACCATCTTCTAAAAGTGCAATGAATGAATTACCAAAAATATAAAATTTCAAAAATAAGTTATCGGCTCTTGTGTTTACAATTTACCTCTGAAGTTCAGGAAGTGAAAATGACCAAGTGGAGCTAGCAGTGCTTTGAAAGGTGCACATCTGGAGTAAGGCCAAGCTGTATACTCTATAACCCATATTACACCCATCAATCATACACCACATTAATGGGAATTAAAGGTTCTTTGAACAATACCTAAGATATACAAGGTCTTTTTCAAATAGCCACTATGACAAGTGAGGAAACCCAGGGAAATTTGTTTTCTTTAAATTTCCAACCCTATGCAAAATATGAAACTGTAGAGAGCCACATTAAAACTGAATTCTGAGAGTAGAAAGACGCCATATATATCTTTGGTCCGATCAACACCGAGTATGGCTCATCTATATGGGATTCCCAAACGCGCTAATGATATACAATCCATTGAAAGCATTCAGTGCCTGTCTGCACGATTTATTCAAAAGGATTCTAAATCTCGTAATGAAGCCTATGTGATCCAGGATGTTACAAGTTCTGGAACTCCCAGCTCTTCAACAACGACGTGATCTTGGCAGGCTTACCTACCTATTCAAGATAGTGATGGGTGTGGTACCGGAAATGGAAAGGGCTGATTACTTAGTCAAACTCAGACCAAAAGATGCATAAAATCTAAATCTCACTCTGACTTTGAAACTTAAAACTTTGTGTTTATAGTCAGTCAGGTCACTAACAGTTCTAGATGTTTTGTGTTATCTATATATATATATATATATATATATATATATATATATATATATATATATATATATATATAACACTCTTGAGCATTGGAACCGCCTCAGCAAGAGTGTTGTGTGTGGCAAATCATTACACTTCTCAAGGTTTGTTTTATTTGAATGTGTGTGGGTGTATGTGTGTGTGTGTGTGTGGGTTTGTGTGACTGTATGTGAGGGTGTGTGTGGGCTTTTGCGTGTGTGTAAATATTGTTGTCTCTTCCGAAATAGAGACAGTTCTTGTTGCATATTCTTGCATAGGTCAAGTCGCTGATTTGTTTTCCTACAATTTGTATGTATTGTTCCTTAATCTATTTGTGGTATTTGTGACCATCTTTACTGATTACAAATACGGTGCATTTCAGGAGTCATTAATTAGTACTTTTATAGTGCAAACGGATAGATCAAACATAAAACCACTATATGCCAACTGTTGATAACTTGGAAATTTTAAAAAGATGTAAGACTCTTTTTGATTATCTTAGAAAAAGGAAACAGTGTCATATATATAGCTTACAAGATGAACATTTTACATAGGATAACCTTTCGTACATTACAACACAATGGGGGTATGAATGTATATTAAAACAGAATGTGGTTATGAATATATTATAAATTGTTAAAGGTCCAACTTTCGAGTTTTTATTTTATTTAAAAACAAATTTGAATATGATATAAAAGAATGTAAAAAGGATACTGATGACCATTTTGGTTGCATTAGAGATTCAAACTGATGAAAGGAGCTTCTCTTTAATTAACGTATTAGGGCCAAAGAATGATTGCCCAGAATTTTACAGTAACATAAAGGATATTATATATGAGTATAAAAATGAGTTTATTATTATATGTGGGGACTCTAACTTGGTTCAGGATCAAAATTAGATTCATATAGAAACGTAAATAATCCTAATGCTGCATTCTTAAGTATTCAAGA
>JAECUM010012090.1:25000-49465 GCA_016617855.1 Megalonaias nervosa
ATTTATGGGTCAGAAAATTGTGTATTTACAAGGACAACAATTCCCAAGGGTTGTATGGAATTTTGTATTTCTTCATATGATGCAGTAGAGTTCCTTTAAGACCTATATTCGTAACACTGCTAAGCTAAAATTAAAACACCCTTTAATGTTTATTCTCCATTATGCATCACCAACTGATCTGCCAAAATATCGGAATGCTTTATAAGCAGTATACATCATCCTGTAGCACTTCATAACATAACTTTCCCAAACATTTTATCATAAACTTCACATTTGAATGGATAATGTCCAGTATGAATTCTCATGTCAACCCTGCATTTACATCGTATCACTAGATCAATATTTCTACAGTTTGTTTCCAGCATTCATCCTCTTGTGGCACTTCATAACACTACTTTCCCAAACATTTTATCATAAACTTCACATTTGAATGGATAATGTCCAGTATGAATTCTCATGTCAACCCTGCATTTACATCATATAACTAACTCAGTATTTCCATAACTTATTTCCAGTGTTCATCCTCCTTTGGTTCACATGTGAATGGTTTATCTCTTGTATCTATCCGCATGGGCCTCTTTAAACACCATTCTGCCTTAAATTTTAATCAGGCATGTCACCTTTGAATTGTGTTTGTTATCTGAAGTATGAATTCTCATGTGGTTCTTCAAATGACAACTTTCTCTTAACGTTTTATCATAAATGATGCAGTAGAGCTCCTTTAAAACCTATACTCCTGACACTACTAGTCTAAAATTAAAACACCCTTTAATGTTTATTCTCCATTATGCATCACCAAATGATCTACCAAAACAACGGAATGCTCTATCAGCAGTATACATCATCCTGCACAGGGGTTCTTTACAAAGAACATTAGGAGTATCCGTCCATGAATCAAGGGTTGGGGGAGGGGGGGGGCCTAACCTGAAACAATACAAAACAAGGGAAGACACGAGTCCGCACCCCTCTGTAGTTCCAACCCTGCTAGTTTATCCTAATTGCTTCTGCTCATTTCCAACAATTATTGCATTATCTCCAGTATGTCACAAACTAAACGAAGTGTGTCGAACTGTTGCGAAAATTGAACTATTCTTGATTACGACTGGCTTAAGTTGGAAATTACTGTATCCAGTATGTATTCTCATGTTACTCTTCAAACGAATACTTCGTCCAAACATTTTATCACAAATTTCGCATTTGAGTGGTAAATCTTCAGTGTGAATCTTCTTGTGGTTCTTCAAATTTATCATATATGCAAACACTTTATCACAAACTTCACATTTGAAGTTTTAACTCCAGTAGGTAATGACATCTTACTCTTCAAATGACTACTTTGCCCAAACATTTTATCGCAAAATTCACCTTTAAATCGGTCCGTCCAAAGGTTAGGTCAATGTTGGGTAACGGACAATTGATTGCACGTGTTAGCTCATTTACGGGATGTCGAAATCGATCAAAATATGGCCCACGCTCACAATATCCAAGAAAACTAGCCGGGTTTCACGCAAACATATCGATGGGAATAACGTCATCGGGATCGTAGTCGGTGTTCCAAACACCCACTTTTCCATAATCTACACAAGACCGCTCAACATTCTCGATGGACTCCTTGATTATAGAATTATATTCTGATATAAATGTAAATGTGTTTTGTGTGTTTCGTTTCATGGAAAGGTGGTTTGAAAAAAGTCTACTTCGTCCACCAATCAGAGATTTTTCTCAACGTTTGAAATCTTTTCCTAATCATAATTTAGAATCCTAATGATTAAGTTAAGAACTAGCAGTGACTTTTATTCTCATGCATCGATTAGAAAAGTGGGAATTATGTCCTCTTGCCTCTCTGTATGTCTGTCTGTCTTTCTGTATATCTGTCCCTCCTTTAGTAATGTATTTATCTCCTACTACATTAAAGACATAAACTTCAAACATTGGAATATGATTGGGGGTAGTCTTTATATCAACACAGTGGTTTCAAACGGATGGATTAGACAATTTACACAAATTTACAAATATTTAAATATTTGAAGTATTGTAGGAGGAAATCTAACAGTTGGTTTTTGCCATCTTCAGTGCTATGGGCGTTTGGGATTATATATGGGTAACTCTGTGTTCTTGCATAATGATGGTATGTTTCCCTTGGGTCACAACTTAGAAACAACTGAGATCCCCACTCAACAAAGTTGGTTTGTGCCATCTTCAATGCATTGGGCGTTTGGTTTCATATATGGGTTACACTCTGTGCTCTAGCTCAGTGATGGTCCTTATTGGTATGCTTCCCCTGGATCACAACTTAGAAACTGCTGAGATCCACAGTCAACAAAAGTTGGTTTGTGCCATCTTCAATGCTAGGGGCGTTTGGGTTTATGTATGGGTTACACTCTTTATGTGCTCTTGCTCGGTGATGGTCCCTGTTGTTATGCTTCCCCTGGATCACATCTTAAAAACTGCTGAGATACCAAGTCATCAACCACAGATGCATCTGAAGGACATGCCACAGAGCTAGACATACCACCATACGCAAAACAGACCGTGGGTCATGGCCCTTAGGTTGAGAACTTGCCACTGAGTCATAACATGGAAACAGTTGAGATCCGTACGTAACTGGTTGAAGGACATAATAAGAAATCAAACGAACATTTCCGGTACAAACCCTGTGGAAGTAGACTTGGGTCTTACTTGGAAACTGTTTAGATATCCATCCTCTAACTGTATATAGGTCTAATGGGAAAGATGAAACAAAATGAGATAATCGTCCAGCATAGACAATAGAATCTGACTTCATAACAATTGGAAAAAAAGAACATTCGACATCTAAATAAATAACTATATTTGTCTAAACATTCGGGCGGTATTTTTAGGCAAGTTCTATTTATGACAGCTTCCAAAGCAACCATTAAAACTATATCATCCAGGTAGAAAAGGCATGTTTTCACATCTACTCCCAAAATGCACTAATAACATTAAAGTATTACATGAAATATTTATGTCTTAACCTACAAACACATTGGTCTCCACGACATCCTTATGAGAAACATAACGTTCACATCTTCAAAACCCCTCCATATAATCTTGTCAAACAGTCACAAAATGTTCAATATGATATGTTTAATTTAATGCTGTTTCGCGTGTCACCATAGCAACGAAGCATCGTTGACATCAGCCGGGTAGAAACTTGTTTTAGTATTGTTAAAATATATCATGGCAAAATAATTGAAACTTTGTAAATGAAAGTAATATCTATTAGATTGTATACAGTTTATGTATGTATCGAGAGTAAAATACTGCATGCGACGGGCAAACCAATTATTTTGGCGGAGATGAGGGGAGACCTTGGATTTATTTTCAAACCAGAATGATCGGATGTCCTTTTACCTCAAGATAGTTAATTCTTTTCAACTAATATAACTTGGCATAACGTGTTCTTTTTCCATGGAAAAGAGAGATATTTTTAAAAGCTATCTGACGGCTGGAAGGTTATAGTTTTGGTGTAAAAATATTCCCCTCCTGTCGACAATTGATTGACAGTGATAGAGTTTAATGCAAAGAAAAACTGAGAAATATCTCCAAACCAAGCTGAACTTGTAGATTACGTATTGTCTTTACTATTATTTCAATCTAAGAATATTGAGCCATACATTATTCTTATAACGTACATATCGTTCACACCTTCATAATTCTCTTTAATCGTTGGAAGAAGACAAAAGTGACGATCTGTTATAAACAAATTTGTTAATAACATCTAAATCTTCACTTATTAATATTAAACTTGTAGTGTGTGTGAATTTGGGATAAGTATAGTTGTGTACCGTATAAATAAACATATAGAGGTATCATCCTTTTACTATTTTATTTTACGAGAGAGAGAGAGAGAGAGAGAGAGAGAGAGAGAGATGCGACAACGTACACTTTCAATACGTAACATCTTGAGAAGTCCCAAGTAATTCCATTACACAACAAGCTAAGTACTTGATCCACTGTTCTTAAACTGGATGCTAAAACTGCTATTCTGAACGGAGAGCACATTACTATGTAACAAAACTATTTCATCCCATCCGGGACACCAGCGCATAGTCTTGTATCATCACACAAATTAATGTGAAAGCAGCAGCATCTATTCTCACGCCGCTTCTGTTTTTGTTTGTCACGTGATCACATCAGCGTACTCGAGCTCTATTTATAGACATTGAATCCCCTACGTATGTCGAAGTTTGGCCGTTATTAAATGTAATTTTCAGCGTTATTAGTATGAAAATCATCTTAATTTCAAAGGTTGTCTATATTTCGAACTAAATAGAGAAAGAAGGCAAACTTAATGTTTCTTCAAACTTTTTGCATTAGAGCCAATTCAAATTTAGTTTAGAGAGTCTTATTTTTTTATAATCACGTGTCGACCTGTTTATTTGAAGTGATTTAATGCTTATGCAAAAGATCACAATATTTATTTATAATTTTACATGTATAAGCCAAGCGAAAGAATATTGTCCTACTTATATTTTATTTTACGTTTTAGTGAATAAAGCTTTGCAAGTAGAGAAACGTGTTTTTAAAACAGCAATAATAATATTCATTCGTTAATTTGTTTAAAATCTGTTGACGTAATTATAGTCTGCATGTAGTTTCATCTTAGAATTTCAAATCTTCAATACCATGACTGTGTTTTATTTTTGTGTAATGAAACTTTACAAGCTTCACTATCATCACTAACTGGTGTATTATTGAAGAGTGCACCTAAAAGCTTCAGCATCATCACTGTGTGGTATATTTCTGTAGAGAGGAATTACATGCTTCAGTGCCAATCATATTACGTTATATTTATGTAGAGAGAAATTACAAGTTTCAATACCATCATTGTGTGACATATTTATGTAGAGAGAATTTAGTGGCTTCGATAAAATCACTGTGTAGAATGTTTGTGCAGAGAGAGAGAATACCAAATGAAAACTCAAAAGACACATTATTTTGTGAATCAAATCCCATATAATGCTAAATAGCCTGTCACAAGGGTACTGTGTTCGGAATCAACTCTAATAACCTTGTATGTGCTGATGTATCAATGGTTTTGATGTATCACAATAATATAATTCAGAATTTCGTGTATATATATATATATATATATATATATATATATACATATTCAAATCAAACACGAGGAACCCGTTTTACGCTTTACAAATACAGATGGACCTTGAACATCCATAAATACATCCAATTAAGGAACAAGTTTTACAACATTTTAATTCTTAAATTTAGGCCATTGTCCATACACAATGTAACGTTCACGTCGAGAATTACTTCTTTTGTTGTTGATTTTTTTTTATTAATTTCTGTTGTGTTAACATTTTGCAAAATGCATTTCAGGCCGGGTTGGATGTCCATGTGGTTATCACAGAAGAACAGGTGAAACTGTTACAATGAAAAGGTTTTACAGCAATGGCAATGCCATGGTTCTTTGACCGCTCCACTTTTTAATATACAAAAGGCTGCACAATCTTGGATTGCATCAAAGAACACAGTAATCCACCATCGATCACAATGAACTAGACATGTTTGTTTCTCGTTTGCATTCTGAATCTCCCAAAGCAGTTGTGAAGGTACTCAGTATTAGCATACCCTCTGGTTTGTTTGTGCCCACTTATAACATTTCTAAAGCGAAATCAACAGATACAATGGAGGAACTCTTGAATACATGTGTTCAAACATATATAACTGCAAAACATACAGAATTACTGAGATTATCAGAGACGATGAACTACATCACATATGTTGCTTGAAATGTTACTTAGAAACCATTTCCAAATTCTTTGATGGACTCAGTGATACAAATCTGAAGGTTAATTTAGATAAAATTGAGTTTTGCAGTGCTCATGTTACATTTTAGGACATATTATGGGACAAGGTCAAGTTAAACCTGTAGAAATTAATGTCAAGACATTCTCTGATTGCCGAGTTCATATTAGTGAAAAGAAACTGATGTGATTCTTGGGTATGGCCAGGTATTATCGCAAATTTTGCTTGAATATTTCCATAATATTCGAACCTCTGAAAAACTGGTTGAGTAAGAAATCCAAGTTGCATCAGTCTGGCAAATGCCAGGAATCTGTTGACAAATTAAAGGCTGTATGTAAAACAGCACAAGTTCCTTCAGCGTCAAATTTTAGCCAATTATTTAAAATGTTGTTGATGCAAGTAATGTAGTAATTGTTGGAAACTTCATTCAAAAAGATAAAGATAGTGTGGATCATTTGGTGCACTGTTCGGTGTACTATTCTTCAAAACACCTAAATAAGCACCAGAAACATTATTCCAGGATTCAGCAGGAATGTTTGGCATTGCAACATTTTGAAGTGTATATTGGTTCAACTCCTTCTCAAATTGTTGTATTCAGTGATCACAATCCCCTTACTTTCATTAACAAAATGAAGAACAAAAATCAGAGATCAGTGAGGTGGAGTTTCATGCTTCATGAATACAACGTTGATATTAGGCACATCAATGGAATATATGATTACAGATGCACTTTCACATGTATAGAAGCACTATGCTGCTTTATTTTGTTTAGATTTTGTGCAATTTACATCAAGAGTCATTCATCAGAGAGATTCTTTATGTAATTTTAACTATCACAGTATGATATATTTATTTGACAAATCTATAAAAGAAAGCTTTATTGTATCGATCATTCTTTTACTTTATGAAAGGTGTTATATGCATATTTTTGTTGTGGGTTTAACTTGTCACTATTGTTGTAAATTGAAGATAATGCAAACATGTTAGACAGCTAACGATTATCTATCATTATAAGCTGTAAATAAAATGTTGATATTGCTTTTAGTTCAGAACAATTTAGGCCAGTATTGTTTGCAATTAAAGCCAAAGTTTCTATTAGAATGAGACATATCTAGGTCAGGTGAAAATGTGTATAAATAGGGATTCAAAAAGAAGTAATTAATTCCCATTTTAAGAGCTCTATGTGGGATTCCTTTGCAGTTGTTTGCAATTCGAGAGGAATTCTTCATTGAAATTATTCATTGGATCAATTAAGTGCTTGTTGACTTTGGATATACACTACTTTGGAATTGTTGTTTATTCGTTCAAAGACATTCTGGATTGCATCATTGAAGTAGTTGTGGACATTCAAGACTTGGAATTCGTTTGGGATTAAATTCACTACAAATGTCTCTTGAATTTTTGTACTGTTGGGAAGTAAATTTCTTATCGATTTTACTGCAATTGTTGGTTTCACTTTCTTATAGCATATTTTACAGAAGCACCACTGCATAAATTTAAAAAATGTTCACATGACAAATCAACCTTGTAATTTAAGGCACAAATGGATGTTTATGCTTTTACATTAATTTATGTGTAATACAATACATATAGCATTTATTGGTGTTCTCCATGGAATAAAAACATTTAAGTACTAGTCAAATATTATCCTGGAAATAAAGCACCTTTGATACTCAGTTTCATAGCAGTGGATAAGCAAGTAGAACGTTTCTCATGTAATTGGATCATGAGGTCCATCTCAAAGTGATATTGACTGAAAGTTTACGTTATGACATCTCTCTTTCTCTCTCTCTCTAAATAAAATAAAAAAAGAATGATGCCTCTATCTCTTTATCTTCATGTTAAGCACATACTAATCCCACATTCACCCTTAGTGAAAGTTTAATGTTAATAAGTAAAGCTGTATAAGATTTTCAGAGTGGACACTGAAGAATGATTAACCCACACACATAGATGAACAAAGTAAATTCCTTATATTGCCAGCTTATTCACAGGAAAATACAAAATAAAATATTTTGAGCAGGTCACAACTCTTGACTACTTTTCAAGAAATGAAGTTAATTAATTGGGGTTAATGAGACAAACTTTGAAAGAATCAAGCACGGCCTTGAAGATATTTGAAATCTTTAGATTTTAGCAAACAATAACTATTCCCAGAATCTTGTCCAATCCCAAGCATTACGATGAATATTGTAAACCCACTATGTATATCTTAAGACTACCCGAGGTCTTATTCCAGATTTTTAAGCTGTCTTTAGTAGTTTAGGAGATAAATTGCATTATTAATGGAGGGACAGACAGACATCAAGACATAATCCCCATGATTTTTTAAAGTTGAATGGGGGTCACAGTCATGCTGACTTTTACTTATTTAAATTATATGATTGTTAAAACAGAAAACTCAAAATAAATTATATATCTCTAAATTTAATGACCTACATGGCGGCCAGTATAAATGGTGGAGGAAGAACCTGACAAACACCCCGGAAAGAACCACTGACCCACGAGATGCTACCGGCAACTTTTCTCACATTAAAATGTCCTTTATTCATTACATTGAATACATATCCATTTCTGCATTAGTAGTTTATGCAAAACTATCACTGTGATTTAAATCTGCTGCAAACATCAATTTGAATTCGTTCTATCAATAGATCAATAATAATCTAGCATCTGTAGTTAACTGTTTGAAGACACCCTTCGTTTTGTTGTATCAACTTACTTCTGGTCACTTACCATAGGTTGGAAGGGTGCATTGTATCTGTTGTAGTTCCAGATATTTATTCTTTCTGTCTCCTTCATGAAACAGATCCCATCTGTACAGACTGTTTTTAGACCAAAGCACATTTCCTTTTCTGGGATGTGGGTCTTCATTATGCTAATGTTGACCTGGAATCATCAGCTTCCATGGTAACAGCCGCAGTTATTTCAATATGTATACCTTATTCCTGTTAGCTATTTATAAACTCAAAAATGATACTTGATGCTTTTCAAAATCTCAAATTTGACTTTGATAATCTATTTATATCTAAAAGTTTAAAAAGCAACTTATGGGTCTGAAATTTGCTTTTTAAGGACTACAATTCCCTGAAGGTGTTTGAAATTCTGTATTTTTTCACATGATACAGTAGTGCTCCTTTAAGACCATTCATAACACTATTAAGCTGAAAATGAAAACACTACACCCTTTAATGTTTATTCTCCATTATTTATTATCATGTTATCGTTGAATATGTACTCTCCCAAAACCTCTCAATACTTTATCAACAGTATACAAAATCCTGTGGCACTTCATAGTACTGCTGTCCCAAACATTTTATGATGAACTACACATTTGAATGGTTAATGTCCAGTATGTATTCTCATGTCAACCCTGCATAAACATTCTATCACAAACTTAATATTTCCATGGTTAGTCTCCCGTATTCATCCTCCTGTGGCTCTCCAAAGCAGTGTTTTGCCCTAAAATGTTATCACCAGCTTCACATCTGAATGGTTTATCTCACGTGCCTCTTTAAACACCACTCTCTCTAAACTTTTATTCACGCACTTCACCTTTGAATTGTGTTTTGTATATCTCCAGTATGAATTCTCATGTGTTTCTTCAAATGACAACTTGCTCTAAACATTTTATTACAAACTTCACATTTGAATTGTTTAACTTCAGTATGGATTCTCGTGTGGTACTTCAAAGTACTACGTTGTGCAAACATTTTATCACAAACTTCACATTTGAATGGTTTATCTCCAGTATGTATCATCATGTGGCTCTTCAAATTACTACTGTCTCCAAACAGTTTATCACAAACTTCACATTTGAATGGTTTATCTCCAGTATGGCATCTCGTGTGGTTCTTCAAAGTACTATTCTGTGCAAACCTTTTATCGCAAACTTCACATTTGAATGGTTTATCTCCAGTATGTATCCTCATGTGGCCCTTAAAAGCACAACTGTGTCCAAACATTTTATAACAAACATCACATTTGAATGGTTTATCTCCAGTATGTATCCTCATGTGGCTCTTCAAATTACTAATATCTCCAAACAGTTTATCACAAACTCCACATTTGAATGGTTTATCTCCAGTATGTATCCTCATGTGGTTCTTCAAATTACTACTCTGTCCAAATATTTTATTACAAAGTTCACATTTAAATGGTTGATCTCCATTATGTGCCCTCATGTGGACTTTGAAATAACTACTACGTACAAACATTTTTTCACAAATTGCACATTTGAAAGGTTTATCTCCAGTATGCATTCTCATGTGGTGTTTCAAATGACCACTCTGTCTAAACATTTTATCACAAACTTGACATTTGAATGGTTTATCTCCAGTATGTATCCTCATGTGGTTCTTCAAATTACCGCTCTGTCCAAATATTTTATTACAAAGTTCACATTTAAATACTTGATCTCCAGTATGTGTCCTCGTGTGAACCTTGAAGTAACTACTATGTCCAAACATTTTATCACAAACTTCACATTTGAATGGTTTATCTCTAGTATGGAATCTCGCGTGGTTCTTCAAAGTACTACTTTGTGCAAACTTTTTATCACAAGCTTCACATTTGAATGGTCTATCTCCAGTATGTATCCTCATGTGGCACTTCAAATTACTACTCTGTCTAAACATTTTATCACAAATTTCACATCTATATGTTTTATCTCCAGTATGTATCTTCATTTGAGTCTTCAAACTGGAACACCGTCCAAACATTTTGTCACAAACTTCACCTTTAAATCGGTCTGTCGTAAACTTAGGTCAATGTTGGGAAAAGGGCAAGATTTATTACACCGTGTTAGCTGATGTGAAGGTTGTCCAAATAATTGAAAATATGGTCCACATTCACAATAGATGGTTTTTCCGTTGAGCAGAATTTCCCATCATTCCATAGACAGTCGCCATATTATATGGTGGAAACCCTGTAGTTAACAGTCATCAATATTTGTTCTTTTCTGCGCGTTGCTATTACTATCGATGGATACGGAGAAGGAAAATAACTCTATGGTTGAGAAAAAAAATATATCGAGTTATATTGTTTAAAGTTTCTAAGGCCAGATGTATGGTGAAAATTCTGATACTGGGCGACAAAGACGTGTACGAGATCGAGAAAAACGAATGGAGTAAAGATTTAACACAGCGGTACACAACCTTTTTTCGGCCAAGGGCCAGATTGCATTTTCTAAGACCACTCGAGGGCCGCAAACACTAATTTCTTTAATATAATTACTGTTCACGGGCCATATTTCTGTGTTGTTTTAATTTGTCCTGAGGGCCGGGCAGAACACGTTCGCGGGCCGGATCCGACCAGTGGGCCAGAGGTTGTGCACCCCTGATTTAAAATCATGATCGGAGGTCACATATCCCGACATTGTGAACTATTTAGTATATACGCAGAGTGCCTACACTTTGCAAGAACTTAGAGCTTATAAATCTTTGGAAGCATATACTTACTTTGTTTGTGGCTGTGTTATGGATATTGGACAAGTCACTATCAATGGCAGGTGTGTTGTGGCAGGAAAGGTAAAACACTCCCAGAGGATAAATAACACCTGTTTACAACCGTGGGTAATTTGTGAGAAGAATGGAACAATTGTTTCTGGTCATGGTACATGTATGGCAGGTGTAGGAGAAGTCTGCTCTCACATCGAGGCAATTCTGTTTGTTGCGGAGGCTGCTGTAAAACTATGAAATTTTAAGAGAGTAACAGAAGAAATATCTTACTGGTTGCCCTCTCCTCTCAAAAGGTCAGTAATTGTAAATGCTAAAAAGTTAAAAGCAACTTAATATTGTTATGTCAAGTTTTCCCCAAAACTCAGTAAAAGGTCCAATAACCAATCTACTTGGCATGAACTTGAGAGATTAATAACTGCAGATATATTTTAATCTAAACATTATCAATTTTTTAGCATTACATTTCTAGTCATAACGCACTTACGTTACTGACAAAATAATTACAAATAAAGTATAATGAAATGCTTATACTGACAAAGTAAACAATGAGTTAGCCACATTTTTACACAGATTTGGAACATAATATTCAGTAAGAATACTAAACAATGACCGCAAATCTATATGAAAGGACGATTGCTTATTTCTTATCTTTGAATTTAAATGTGGCTTAAATTTGCATACAAATATTTTCATTTGTCTTTAGGATCAATTCAAGACCATCCAGGAGACTGACTTCACTTCAGCTCGAAGAAAGAAAAAGCTACTAGACAAAGCAGTCTCTGAGATTCAAGCAACGCCTTTGAATAAGAAGAAAAATCTACCCATTGTAACAGAACCAACAAGTGAAAAATTGTCAGAATTCTTTGGATCAATTGATTTGACAGGAAATAGGCCTGTATTTTTCTCTCTTGTACCAGGTTATGCACACAAGGATAGACCAAACGCTTTGGGTAAAATATATCCCAAAATCGTAACTGAACTTTATCAGGAAGAATTCCTTAATGCGATACAGGAAGATTTAATGCAATGTTTTGAAGAACTACTTCAGACTTTGTGTATGACACCAGGAGAAAGTACCAATTGCGAGAAGGACACCAGAGGTCAAAGCAGTAGTAAACAGTGGTTTAATTTAAGGGCTGGTAGGGTGACAGTTTCAAGAATAAAATTTTTATGCTATACCTCAAGCGACAATCCATCAAAAAGTCTGATTAGGCAGATTTGTTACCCATCTGCAAAAGGATTCACTTCAGAACAGACAGAATGGGGATGTAACCATGAAAACACTGCAAAAAGCTTATACATTGGAACCATGAGGAACAACCAGGAGAATTTTAGTCTGCGTCAGAGAGAACTCGTCATTAATCCCTCTTATCTATTTATGGGAGCCACACCGGATGGTGTAGCACCATGTGATTGCTGCGGTGAAATGTTAGAAGATATCAAGTGTCAATTTTGTGCAAAAGATTCTCCCGTTTCAGATTATATTAATTGTTTAGAGACTGAAGATGGACAGCTTAAACTTAAAACAACACATGCCTACTATTATCAGATTCAGTGAATTCGATTGCATGATTTACGCGAGTGCGCACGAACCCGCGATGCAAACTTACCAAGAGGTCCCCCTGCAAAGTCGTTTGGGATAGAAGACATTAACCTAGTTCAGTAACCAAGCAAACGATTACGAAACCATAAGGCTGATGATGATTATTCCTAATGTCGCAACCATACGAGTGTAGCCTTATAAGTGAAATTTGTATAAGGAGCTTCAGTACCGCCATTTATAAGCATTGTACTTGTTTTGGTCGCTAACGCCCCAGTTCCGTGTCGATGAGTGGAGTGGATGGTTTTCCATTTCGACTAGTACAATTAAAAACTCAGCCATTCTAATCGTTTTATCGTCGGTTGTCAACTAGTACAGTTTACTTATTGTATTGAGACTAATTTGTGCCGCCGGGAAAAGTTCCAGATACATAAGTATTCTCGAATGCACCCACAGAGAGATTACTTTACCAACACCTCCAGCGAACAGACTGCTATTGATACACCTCCAACAACAAATCCGATACTGTACCCGTGGAGATCTAACATGTGTTCGTCCGGATCCACAATCGTAAAGCGATAATGTGTCAACCGGCCAGTGTGGTATGAAAGATACTTAGGCTCCGCGGGAGTAATCAATAATAGATCACTCTGTTCCACATTTGGGAAGAAATCGAACAAGATGGGGGTGATGCTAGCGGAACCTCAGCAACTGCTGCTGTTTGAGTCACAAGATAAATTGATCGGAATAGTTGGAGTAATCCTTATACTTCCAGGTCCTACATGCAGAATTTGTTGGCTTGGGGAAATCTCATTAATATCTTGCTGTCAACAGAGAATTGTTCTTATTGACGTCGGTGCAATGTCAACCGCACACGGTGCAGATTTAATCAAGATGAATGAGCTGAGTGTGGGTTCATGTTCGCTTATGAAAAGTGTAGTATTTGTCAGCCATCAATGAAATCCTCAGTCGAATCTGATCGTTGATTCATTCCATGTCGTACACACCAGTTGAAAGTACAATTTTTGCCAGGTCGCACCAACATCCACTAAAGTTATTCGCGAAAAGACCCCTCGAATGGCTACAAATGAATAATATGCCACCTGTAATAAACAAGCAGCGACACTAGTGTGCGGGATTGGTAAAGAGAAAATCACAGCAAATCATGGTATCGTTGAGAAATCACATCAAATAAATGTATCGTTGATGAAAACATCCAGGTAATGTTCGGGGTTGTATTTGCAACAACAAATTCATCAACGGTGTTATATACATCATCGATATCTTCAGTAAGTTCCTATATCAACGTGCTAAACGTAGTCATTGATTATCAACCGCTAACAAACTGATGCGGTATCTTTAATAACTACTGATGCTTTGCTCTGCCCGCAAACCGATCACACGATTGTTTCATTTGGTTGGTTCAGTTCTGCTTATTGTTCCTGTTGATATGCACGTCTTTGTTCCGCTAGCCGCCTATTAGTTTCGTTTTGTTTTCTACTGGCATATTCGTTTTGTTCTCTTTGAAATCTGCCCTATTTATTTTTCTTTTTCTTACCGTATGTCAACAGGACTTCTTCTCTCTTGGTTTTTTTTTTACATGTGGAGTGTAAGTGGGCGTCGTTTTTTAATGTTGCTGTTTTACCAGTGTGAATGCAGATGGGATGGGGGGCTAGGGAGTGTAACTGCACTTCTTTCTTGCTGTTTCTCCACTTCTGTATGTTTGCAGCGTCTTGTTGTGGAGGAGGTTTGTATGATAGTCCGTGTTCGGGTTGAGGTGGTCGTGAACGACATCGTCTTCATATCTTCCCCCTCCTCTACTCGTTTCATAATATCTATAAACATTGCCTTGCCTTGGACAATGCCTCCAGCGTAAAATGTATAAAGAATTTTGTTAAAATCGTAGCACGGCTCGTCAGTGACTTGCTTATGCCCAATGATATCCCTGCATACCAATTTGGTCCATGCATGACTTACGTTCGATGGCAATTTCAACACAAACTATTTCCAATGGGGCGGTGGGGGTGGGGGAGCGGGTTAGAATAAAAAAGCGCCGCGTTCAGGATTTTCAAAGATAAACTGGTGATCTTGTTCATTATATTTTAAGTTCGGTGTTTTCAGCATTGGGTCGTACACAAGTGGTGGTGACAGTGGATGATTATCAAATGCCTCTCTGATGTCTTCCTCTAGGCGAAGGGTGTCTTCTCTGACTGCAACAACTGTTCTCTAATTACTTCGATGCATACTTGCATTCCCGTAATCGCATCTGGCAAGTGTTCAATTTATAGGGTTGTTCTGACAATCGAACCAGGTTATTTTTATGTTCCCATCAGCAAGTCGATGGTTTATGTAACTTCTTTACCTCTTCCGCCGTTTCATGAGTTGGTTTGAATACAGATGCAAACGTTTCTTCAAAGCCTACCATGGGATCTTCCCGTGCAGGTCGTCGGGTCTACAACATATATTTGACACGTTTACGGCCGTCTATAAACGTTACGGATCATTTCCAAGTGTTCGATTGGGAGCAAAGAAGTTTACTTGTGTCGGGCCTTCTATGTCTGCGTTAACGAAGATACTCCGGACACCACGGAGCAAATACCTTAACATATTTGACTCCCTCTATGACCTATTTACAATTATTATCCGCGTGGGTTCAAATCTCAGGCTTGGCCAATGTGGGTTTGTGAGTAAGTTGCCAGTAGTTTCCCGTGGGTTGGTGGTTCTTACCGGTATTTTCCCGGGTTCTTCCTCCACCAGTTATGCTGAACGCCATGTAAAGCTTACTGTGTGCTGAAAATGATGTCAAACTCAAAGCAAAATGATACCAACATGATCTTGCGTACAAAACATCAAGTGCTATCCGTGTGCCTCAACCTAATTATATAGATTTCAACCAGGGCTTCAACGCGATCACGAGGCCAGGTGTCGGAGAAAGAATCGCTAGAGTGATCTTCCAGGCGGGTATGAAGGCAAAATTTCCACTTACTTCTTGCTAGCATGCCACTCATTAGAGGCAAAGCATATTCACATAACAAACATGGGCCGAATTTACCACAGTACGCTCAGTTATTGGTGGGTGACGCTGCTATTGAAAAGTTAGTGAGCAAAGCAGACGTCGCCCACGGGGTCACTCTCGAGTGGCTTGCCAAGCAAGCATTGTGACAAACGTACCCACCAGATCCAAGAAAGATTTCCCGTGTATGGTTTGATGTGAAAACGGACAACAAAGTTCATTAGGCTGATCTTTTGTTTCTCATGTGTTTTTATGTGCGCGGACGCACATATAAGAACTCGTTAATGATTGTAGAAAACGAAGCCAATTGCGCTTAAACATTCAGTATCGCAGATGCGCTTAAAAGTACTTACACACGTTCATAACCACCATAGCCACTGATGCTGAAGTTGCGTCTGGTCAAAGAACTTCTCGGAGCCGTTGCTGGCTTCTTAATAAAACATACATCGCGACGAGGCCATTGTGAATTTAAGTGTACACTTGCGGAACGGTTATTCGAACAACAGAAAGAGCATGAATTCTTAATGAATCGTAAAGTAGCCACAATTGATCGAATCAGTTTGTCTTGGCCGCTGTTGCTGTTGTACTCATGTACCTGTTTGTAGTCATCCATGCGTTTAGTACTGATCTACTAAAAGTCGACCTCGGGCATTGGTTGCATCATCGCCCATACACACAAGTTGTTGGTGCAAGATACTCTATACAACTGTTTTGGGCAGCGAGGTCGTTTCCATCCACTATCAGATTGTTGGCCAAAGCGTAGCGACTACTCACCATGAAAACCTCGCCTTGGAGTCCATGGTCCAATGTCTCTGAGCTGTTCCAACTAGACCTTGCTTTATACAACAATGCGTCTCAGGTCATTCCTCCATGATATCCCTCTTGCAGGGGCGCCTCTTAATAACTCTCCTTTACGGGCTCCTGAGCGCTTAAAAAAAATCATGCACTCGCTTGTGATTCAAGGGTTAAGTTACATGGTATAAAAGGCTTTGAGCTAATTCAATAATAAAATTCCAAAGACCCATAATGATACTACTGGGCGACATAAGCTCAACTTTCTACAGAAAGTAGTGTGTGACACAGATGTAGCACCTTAGTTTCATATACATTAAAATGATTTAAGATCGGTACCATTTTCATTTAAGACACAATAGACACCATTGAAAGAATTCTAGTTGAAACTGTATCTCAATATGACCATCCATTCAGGAGAATTAGTGAAAAGATTTTCAGCATGTTCACTGTGGTGGAAATATTAGATGTCTTCTGGGCACAATTTTATTTGGACCAATCTCATATTCATACATGCCACAACCACCCCATAGGTATAACCGTAATTAAATAAAAGTGGAAAAAGAGTGTCATATGGGCATGAAAACTGTAATCCACACATTACATGCCATAATTACCGCACCCTGTATAAAAAATAAATTTCTTTTTGCTACTAACCCGGCTCTGCAGCTGGTCAAAATTATTCTCACAAAGGGTAAAATCCATGTGGATTAGAACTAGAATACAAACATAAAATATACTGACAAATTATTTATATTCATCGCTGGCTTTTGCTAGTCGACATGTATTAACTTTCACTGAATGATCATGAACTTGAAGTTCTGAGTTCTGCAATGAGCATGGCGTGCTCAGTCCAAGTGCTGTATTACATTACTCTCATAGTCTTCTTTTAAAGTTTGTAAAGCAGTGTTGATATATAATTTTTCTGATCTGATATGTTTTGAAGTTTGAAAAGATCCATTTGCTCTAACATTTTGCGTCATATAACAGTCACACAACCAAAGGCATTTCGCTTAAAATCTCTTGCCATTTTGGTTAAAAATAGACTGCTCCGCTGACTAACTAGCTTATCAATATAATGAATCTGTGCGGAAAAGTTCATATTTGAAGAAACCCATCTGTTTTCTTGGAAGTGGGTCATATACAGTTGTTATAAATAGCAAATAAGGAAAGTACTCTTATGCAGCAGACATCTTTTTAAGAATATTCTCAAATATATGACAGTGGAATTAAATGATAAAACAATGATAAAAACAACTTTATTGCTTTACTTTTAGTTTATTTTCTAATGTACCAAAATGCGTAATCCATATACAAGCTAGCGTAAGACGTAATCTGGTGAAACAAAGTGTAATGATTATGCAAAAAGCGTAATGGTTGCCATGTATGGATATCGTAAGAAGTCTTTTGTTGAAAACCCTATGTGGATATGACCATCAATTCTTCTGTAGTAGTGATAACAGTATTTCCAAAGTTGACACATTGGTTGTCATATTGATATCATACTGGCATAATTTACATTCAGGCCTAATTAGATTTAATAACATGTCTTCTGATGAGAAACCCCATAAGAGATTCCATTTGGAAGAAGTAGGGATAAGATTTTCAAGATGGCTGTCATAATGGCCATATTTGAAGCCAGATCGGTACATTTTCAATAAGGACAAATAGATATAATTAATCTTGTGAAAAAAATCCTAAGTAAAAATGACTTTCCATTTATGGAGGAGTCGCGATAGCAAGAAAGTGGATAACAGATATGCACCATTTTCATTTAGCACCAAATATATAAAATGACTTCTGGTTATAAGCAAATGTTTGCATGACTTTGCGTCAAGGAGTAATAGGGACACAAATATTTTCAAGCTGGCCACTGTGGTGGACATAATGTATGTCGTATCTTGACACTTTTCTTATAAAATAAACTAGACACCAAAACAATTCCTTTTGTGAAAATACCATGTTGACACGACTAAAGAGGGCACATGTTGTGGCTAAATTGGATGTCAGTTCGACACATTTTTGATTCAGGACCAAGTCAACACCATACAATGCCCTACAGTATAAACTCCATGATGATATTCAGAAGTAGCAATAAAACAAAACAGAACTGTCTTCGTTTAGTTAGGACCACCTAGACACCATACGAGTTCCTGTGGTGAAAACATGATGTCAAATTTCGTTCATGAGGAGTAGCAATAAGATTTTCAAGATGACTGCCACATAAAATATTAGTCATGCATGATTTTTATTCAGGACACACGTTTGTTTTCAGTGAAAACCCCATACTGATATGACCAAGACTTGGGTTGTTTCATCAGGATGCTCAAAGTGCCTAGTCAAGAAGATGTACTTGATGAAAGATCCATGCATTGGATCAATATCATGGCGAAATATTAAGGACTTTGTTCACTATCAGATGCAAAAGGCCAAAATAAACATGAAGTTGTGATGTTATTGGCACAGCAAGTGACTATTTGTCTTTTAATATGAAAATGGCAATTGTGCCTAGTTTTCACACATTCACACACAAATAAATTGTTGTTTCTTCTTAGCATTACTTGAGTTTGCCTTGGTTCCATTATGAATCGTACCTCACATCCTGTCTTCAAACGTATTTTCCATGCACAATTAGAATATAGATCAGGATTATTTAATTCCTTCAAACTTTACATGTTTCAAACCAAACCTTGTTCTGTCGGCACAGTTTTAATTTGGAAACAAAGTCGTCAACACCTGCTCTTTCAAACTCGGACACTTTCATTCTCTGCACTTCTCCTTCCCTTTTTCTGTTAAAAAGATTAATTTCACATAAGGTTACTTTGGCTAAATTAGCATAAACGTCTATATTGCTCTCGATTTCCTCTATGAGGTCTGCACTATTTTTCTCTACATGATCATAAAGTTCTTTCCCATCTCCACAAAATGGGATGAATAAAGGATTATTAGATTTCTTGCTTTTCAGACTTTGACGAGCTGTACATTAAACACGACCTCCCCAATCACTTTCATACAACTGGATAAATATATTTCCCTCTGCCACTTTGTCTGATTTTTCTTTTTCAGCCTCTCACTTTGAATTATTTGGGCACATTTCTTCAGAGAATATCCAAGCTTCAATGCAACACTAGGTTTTCTATATGCATTAGTTTTTTCACTATATTCTGCCATTTTTTTTCACACTCTTCGTGACTGATTCAAATTGACTCGAATCAAAATATTCTTCTAAGGTTCGAAGATCTATCATTTTCTTCACTTCTTTCAAAAATTTCCCGCATTTTGTAAATTTGCTGTGTGCTCCTCAATATCCTTTTTGTTCCAAAGGCGCTGGCCATAGTTAATTATGAGAAGGTCATTTTTTTACTATTTTTGATATTTCATCATTTTTCATAATGTTTACCACATTAGATTAAAATGTTTCCGTCATACTTTTAGGAATAGGAAACAATAATTTCCCTTCCTTCACAGCACTTCTTCTTTTCTTCTTTAAACTCGCTGAAGATTTGGTGATGCTATACTGTTTCGGATGTTCTGCTAGTTCCTTTTCGCAATATAAACCTTTGCAAGAAGGGCAAGGAACAAGAACAGATGCATCACGTTTTCTGCCAGGCAAAGCACACTGTGATGGTCTATATTAGAAATCAACACTCCTTTACCTTTTATATACATCAAAGTTATGTTTAAAGTCACGTTCATTGCACAGCACTTTCCAACCTCGTCTATGCTTCTGTATGCTTACAACCTCCAGTTCATCCGAATGACATGCTTCATAATGACGTGCACTTTTCCGATACTAATTTACCACGGAAACTGCAAGCATTATTTTTTGCCCCATTTCTGCTTTTCGGATTCATTAGTATTTGTGGTCTGAATTACAATTCCAGGTTGGTTAGAGAATCCCATACCACTGATTATATTACTACAGTCATCATCTAAATTGTTATTAACCATCTCGTTGCTCTGAGCATCTACTGGATATTTTAAATGAGACTTTACCTAATATTTATTTCTCAAAATTTTGCTGGGATTGGGATAAAATAAATACTAATGTGCTACCTTGTTCCGCCAGTACAAGTTCTTTCCATCTCCATAGTCATATCTGGGGCCCCGAGTGGCTTTAGTAGTCTAAAGCGCTCACCGTTACTGATCACTGCCATCTCACTTCTGTCTTCATGGGTTCAAATCTCGGATTCGGCCGATATGGGTATGTAAGGAAGCTTGCCAGTAGCTTCTCGTGGGTCGGTGGTTCTTTCCGGAGTTTTCCCGGGTTCTTCCTCCACCATTTATACCGGCTGCCATGTATAATCTATCTTGTGCTGAAAAATGGCGTTAAACACAACAACAACAACAACAACAACAACAACAACAAGAACAAACAACAACAACAACAACAACAACATAGTCATATCTAATGTCCTCACCACTGTCAATATTTCTAGTTGCAAAGAGACAAAGCCTTAGGTAAGAATTGTATACCGCCAATTTCATCCGTGCATTGCACGATTTTGTGCGGTCTACAGCATCATTCACAAATTGGTACACGTGTACTCTTGTAGATGTTGCATCTATACTTAAGTAAGGTAAAAGAAAATGAAACTTACAAAAAGCAACATCTTCCAATCCTTTAAATAGATCAACAGTCATAGCAAAAATCTGTCCAAGCTACCTACGAAAACAAAGCCATCAAGTCACATTAACCTAGATCCAAGATCTGAATGGGAAAGGAAAAGAATACCAGCCACCCATAACATATAACAAGTTTCTAAATTATTATTACAGTGCCCACATGTCTACATCAAATTTTAAGAGACACATCTCCAAGACACTAGTGGCATTTTGTCTAATCTTTAATGCACTGAAATAGTTAAATTTAGTACATGCATAATTACATCTTGGTGCAGATGTCTTTTCAATGCAAGTCTTAGAGTGTTGGGCTTCACAGCTCAAAGATACTATGAACCACTGCAAGGCGATAGTTTGCTTACCGAATTCAGAACATCTGAATGGTAATTATGATTTATTCTTATCTTACTTTCATCTGCATTTGCCTAAATAATTCTAATATATGCAGAATGGGCTGTAAAATATTTCATCATCATCCTTTCCAGTGTTAATAGGCAATTTTCTCCACAGTCTATGTCATGTATTGAGAGAGAATCTGAATATTCATTGACGATAATAAGTCCATGATCTCTTCTTCCATGTTAAATATTTGGTGGGGCGGAGGTCTATTATTGGCAACTCCCACAATCCTGATAAACTGAAATCAGTCTGTGAACTCTCTCATCTTAATTAAAGCGGTCCTGAAGAAGTGTTATTTTGAATTCTGACTAAAAATCAAATGAATGTACCACTAGATGATATCCTTCCTGTTTATTTGCAAACTCAGTATGACCAAAATGTTTAGGGCTGAAGATCCACTAGGAGTAAAAAAGGACAGTATATCTTGTTCAGTTAAATTTGGGGATTATTTATAAATGCATTGTATAAAAGTGAGCTATATGAACATTGCACAAAGAGACTTTCAGTGTAACTTGAAAGGTGTTAAAAATCATGCACACAGCTAGTTAATTAAAACATGCAAACAATCTAACTTAGACTGAATTAAAGGATTGCAATTATTATATATAAAAATAGTACACAATTCCCCCAACAATTTACTTTGCTGAATGGATTTTGTATTTTTTTTATTTTTGATATGACCTCTACTTATACCATATATTAAATGGCATGCAGTGAAGAAGCCACTTTCACCTAATTGATTGCACAGGTTAATGGAGCAACTCTGCTGCTGAAAACACGTGTATTCATTGGAAGCAAACATTAATGAATCAAAGCTTAACTGCTGACGATAGGTTCCATTTCATTGAATATTTCCAGTTACCAATTCATCTTTCCCTAAATTACCTGCAGAAATTGGAAATTGTACATTGATTCATTTCTTATTTGCAACACAATGGATACAAAAAACCCTATTTTATGCTGAATACTCTAAACAATCAATATAAAAAATATTCCCACGGATAGCAATCATATTATCATGCAATTCAAGGTTGAAGCTATGTTCTGATTCAAGGGACAATTTATTCTCACATAGAGAATTTTTGTGTTATCAGCAATTTTCTTCTATCTGAATTTCTCACTGTACTCACTATAAGAGGTTTTAATTGGAGCATTTTTAGCCCAAATATCCTTGCAGTTTCAGCCCTGATAATTGTATTAAATCTTAAATATATAATAATTATACTGGCTGATACTTGTGTCTTCTGATTTTTAAAGCCAAACAGATAACATCTGATGTATTTATGATTTCGTTGTTTCTTGCTATATCTTTTCTTCCTTCTCTTCGCTACAAATATGTCAATCCTTTACCCTACATACTCAAGTAGAAAATCACCTCTGTTGAATGCCACCTTTGCAACGACACCATAACCTATAATGAGCAGAAGGCAAAAGCAATACATTAAAAGCTAGAATAAGCACGCAAAGATGTTCCTAAAAACCAAAGCATAACATTAGAATTTTATGAGGATATGTCATGTATAATTAAACAAAGGATTATTTTGTAAGGATGTTATATATAGTTCAAACATCCGATAGCTTGACACCTGGGACCTCTCTAATTTCAGATAAGTGAGAAGCCTGTCGGGCTTATCGGAAAATTATAATTTACCTGGCAAACCTGCGATTGCGGTGATGAAATGTAGAAATTTATTTTCAAGATTTTGACCTGCTATAACATAGCATGTCATGCTAAAAACAAGATTTCTATTCCAAAAACCCCTGAAACTTTGTATTTAGATAAACATGATTTTAAGTAATCGTTGAGAATTGAACAAAAATAAACACTTCAGTACGTGCCTATAACATGTAGCATGCAGGGTTTTCAACAGGTTTTGAAGCAACAAATTTTAATATGACCTATTTTTGACGTGCATATACTTTGACTTGTGCGTCTTTTGATGCACGTAGATTTCAATCTCAATTACCCTTGATTCATCTCTGGCTTTGTTTCTTATTTAGAGTACGCTCTCCATAACAAATTTACTCTACCTGTAGGAGGCACTGATTGACATCTGCCCAACAACAGTTTAGACCTTGATGGCCAATAATATCGCACCAATGGAAGATATATATGAACTGGGTGTACCTAACAGTTCACTGAAGTCAGGCTTATGTGCAACTTAATTAGGTTGGATTGTTTGGATAACGTTTTAAGTTTATGATAGAGGAAGAGGAAACAATTATGACATGAGTGGATTGCTTTTTGATCAAATATCATCAATGTTTGGATATCAAATTGTAATCGTGTGATCAGAACTGGAGCATATGGCGGCTTGTGAAGCCGGCTGTCAACGCAAGGGAACCAACTTTAATTCTTTTATTGGTAATTTGCTTCGTTTGGCGGAATGTTTAAAAATTCAGAATCATTTATGATTGCAGTGGATTCATTTAATAAAATATCGGCCTTTGATTGCTGTTTAATTTATAATCAGTTAGACAGAAAAGGGGTATATGGTTTGTCGTGAAGTCAGTTTTCAGCTCGGGATTGTGTTTTATTAGCAATTAATGTGCTTCAATCGGCAAACATTTGAAACATCGAACGTTTTAATTATTGGACCATTCAGAAAGAATTGAACGGACATAACACTCAGTGCATTCATCTGGACTTCAAAATGACAATGACGCAAAGAAGTACACCTCTTCTTCGATAACTTTTGCACACCGGGGTCCAAAATCATAGACCGCACTATAAGCGAGGGCGCGAGTTACCGAGGGACCTCAAAAAGTCCACTAGACACCCAGAGAACCGCAGGGTTGAGAAAGGGGGAACTGAACTGTTTAATGGCTGAATCGTCGTTTTATTATCGTGT
>JAECUM010012091.1:0-23880 GCA_016617855.1 Megalonaias nervosa
ATTACAGCAATAACATTTTAAATTTACCTTCACTACTAAGTGCCTCAAGTGGCTCGTTTCAAATCTACTTCGACATCTTCAAAGCATGTTGACTTTCCAGATATAATGAAAGGTGGACAAAGTTGAGTTGAATTGAATTAGTTACTGGGATATTTGTTTTTGTGGTGTTAGTCAAACAGCTGAAAGTATTGTCCTAATTTTTGGTTTTTGAAAAATTGATTGACAAGAAAGTATGAAAGTCAGTATGATGTAATTATTTTGAATGTTAATAGGTAGTAAACGGTATTCATCATTCACGACGAGTTTATTCTAATCATTAATCAACATAACACATACAAGGAAATTAAAACATAAGGAAGAATGAACGGTTAAAATGGAACACCAGAGACTGCAGCAACGTAAAATATGAACATAGAGAACTGGAAAGAAACTATTTTGAGGAGAGACAATTATTTAAAGGGATAAAATAGATAAACAATAGCAAAGAATGCAAGTTGAAGAAAACAATGTTTAAGAGTAAGCAAATTGTTGTGGCGTAGATGGATACCTCAGTACCGCTCCGCGGAAGGGTGGTTCGGTAATGTTCCAAAACTTTTGGTAACACTTTGGAAGCATAAAAATGTCTAGTGACACAAGCCGAGTCAGGCACATGTACCTTGATTACCGGGTCTATTGCACTGAACAATAATGCGTATAAACTTTTCTTAATAGTCCTACTACATCGAGCGATTTGTGGTCGCTATTCGTATTCTCCCATTCAAAATTTATCAAAGCTGGATACGTTTGGTAAGAATAACTTTTCTGGGTAAGAGAGTAAGTACATCGATTTGTTTTACGTAGTTTAGTGCAACTTTTTGCAATCCAAATTGCACGTTTAATATCTATCACCAAAAACTATGCCATGACCCAGGACATTTATGCCAGTATCTCTACCAACACCATCCCAACCCACGTCCCTCGCATATTTTGAGGACTTGTGTATCTTTTGCTCCATTTTATCATCTTTGGATTTCTCATTGAAGGTTTAAGTACTATTGTATCATGTTGGAATCATTATTTTATAAAAACGTGACAAGAGGCAAAGCAATCTTGGTAACGATGTTAGGTATTTATTGATCACGATTATGCATTTGACACGTCATTAATTGGGGCTACACTAAAATACATTATTAGTTAAGCAAATAGAACATTATGTTAAGCAATGATATAGTCTTAATAGTCCATATTGGAAAATAAAGTTGCAACTACATTTTTTTCAACATGTTACATTATTACCAATTTTATGAATTATTTGTAAATGTTAGGGCACTTTCAGGCGATTAATGGTACAACATGGCACACGGAGATTTTAACCAAATCAGTATCTTCCTTTCAGAACAAGTTTGGAACACATTAATTAGCCACCATTTGTTTAGATCTGTGTTGTAAATAGAAGGTAAACTAATCTAATACGTGGCTTAAAATCAATGGAAAATATGGCTCGATAAAACACAATATATTCTCTATTTTCTCAAATGATTTTCATGATCCATTCATCAAAATATTTCTTTCCTCATGTACAATTCATTAGCAATAAGAAATACATTCCTGAGATACGACGTGAAACGTGAAGGTAACATTGATCAGTCTCATACGACTACAAGCAGAAACGACCCTAGGATTTGCGGGGCCCAAGACAGCAAGCGATGAGCGGGGCCCCAAGCAAAAAAATTGCATTGCGGAGTTGATTTCCCTCAGCAGCGCGGGGCCTCTGGAAGCGCAGGACCCAAGGCGGTTGCCTCGTTTGTCTTGCCCTAGGGCCGGGCCTGACTACATGGGGTAAATTTCCATTATTAGACGTATGGATAGGTTGTCACATATAATTGGCATGGGGTAAATTTTCAATATTACGCGTATGGATAGGTTGTTATATATGACTGCATGGGGTGAATTTCTAATGTTAGACGTATGGATAGGTTGTTATATATGACTGCATGGGTAAGTTTCCAATATTATACGTATGGATAGGTTGCCACAGAGAATCTCTATCTTTATTAGAAAAAGTGTCATCGATGGCTGTGTGCCTATTATGGGCCTTGTGGAACATCATTTTGTGCAGAAAAGTATACTGCCAGTTAGGTTTTAGATTAAATTCAAGGTCTCAGTTGTTATCAGTAGCTATCAAGCGAAAAATAATTTTGCATGCGCACCTGCTGGGTATATTTTATTAAGTACTTTTGCTGAATTATGGTTCGCTTTTCAATAGACTGTAACAAACTTGTTTTCGTCTTTAAATTTATTACTTCTGTCATTCCAAGATTTCTTTTCCTTTTGATCTGCAGTGGGTTTGTTTAATTTATATTGTGTGCTTGACCTTACTCCATGACTGAGAGTAGAATTCTAGACTAACTGACTGCTGTTGAGTTGAAGTTTTAGCCTTGTTTAGAAACTTGGAAGAGAATTTGTGGTCATTTTACTGTGTCTTAGGATTTTATTTAAAGTTGAGGTAAACAAATTTTTCATTATTTTAATAACAGTTTGGAATAATTGTGTTCAGTTATAATTTGAGGGGAATCATTTATTTAAAATTGTCATTGGAATTACAATGTGCTCATTGACATTTTGGACTAAAACACTATTTTAGGACTCATTAAAAGATATTCTGGATTACATAATTTTCGTATATCAATATTATTCATACATCAACTGGTCAAGACTACTGGTACAACAGTACATTCAAGACTATTGTAATTCATTCGGAATATTTGGTACTTTTGAATTGGTGACAGAACATTTATGATTAATGATTTGATTCCCAGTACTGTAAATTCTTTTTAAATTTTCACTTTTTATTCCAGGGAAATAAATTGTTTGTTGAGTTGTACAAAAGTTGTTGGTATCAATAACTCTTTGTGATAACATCCTGCGGATATTTTTAAATATATACACAAGTTGATATTGCATTTGAATGTATCGTAATTGGTGGAACTTCATCCGATATGGTGTATGCAGGCACGTGAACCTTGTCCAAACTTATTTTTAGTGCTACCCAAGCATTAAATTTACAAAGTTCCCTAAACACGCAAAATTTCATCAAAACTGAAATGTGTTTGAGAACAATGGAATCAATTTTTCTATATTCTTCTTACAAACATATCCGGCACTTGGCTTTAAAAAATATTATTGTACTTAAAAACACAACAAACAAATGTTTTCCCACCTGAAAATAGCGCCATAGGACCTACTATGTCATTGGATCAGAAGTTGCATAGGCTCCCCACTCCCACCCCAAGGACCAATGACCCACCTGCCTATATGTAGCAATGCACTCTTCTTCTCTTGCAAATTTACATCTACCCATTCCCAGAGATATACCTGTACTATCAAACTCGCCCACCAAAGGAATGAGGCATTTTATGACAGATGGATGGATTTATCGTATGCATTAATTTGTGTACAGAACTTGTTCATCCTTGGTATTATCCGGAAATATAGAATCATATAAATACAATTACAATATGTGGTTTATCCACTCGTCGTTTCCAGGTTAGACACATTATCAGCTGAGTGTTCAAAACATTAAAGTACATCTCAGTATAGAATACATACATACATAATATACATACATACATACATACATACATACATACATACATACATACATAGATACATACATACAGCTGACAAATGTCGTTTCACCGAGCAGTTGTTGTTGTTGAGTTGAAGATAAAATTAAACAAAGACAAAAATTTCCATGGATCAATAGAGAGAAGGCAATCGACTCAAAGCCGAACCCAGATTCTTGAAGCAAACCACAAAACAATGATGGCTTTTCATTAAATTACAGCTCAACAATAATCTGCCATGTAGTATAATCTATTCTTTGAGTGCATACAGCCCTTATCAAAAAGAATGTGTCTTTTAAAAAATGTCGGTATCCCACAATATCATATGGCTGTTCTTTTCGGCACTATATATGTTCTCTTTTGGGAAAAACTGTCTCTTCTATCGGATTATAAGACTGCTCGCATCTGAGAATACATGTCTCATTGTATCAACCTCGCCCGTAATTTTATTCTGTCGACGAGACAGTTTTCGGATATAGTATGTCAAGGAAACCCACCCAGGACCACTCTAATATGATGTTTATTGCATTCAGTGATTGTATTCTTCGATCTTATTTTCCCCCAGTGATACACCAGTTTCATGATGAACTATGTTTTACAAATTACTGCCAACACAATGTGAGAAGCAGTTAAAATATATATTCCTAGCCACTTATCCGTACAATCGCAAAAGAAATCTCTTTAAAAACAAGACTGTACCCTCAACACCAACTATCAAATGTTTCGTCACATTTTCCCAGGTACAGAAAGTAACCATGACCCCATTCCACCCCTAAACAATAAACATTTTCTGGTCAACAAGTATTATATCCTTACAATTATTTTTTTTTCCGAAAACAATCCCTACAATGCTTATTATATTTTCTTATAAAATCTTCCGGCCACCAACCGCTAATAATATTTTCTAACGAAACAACATACTACCATCAAAAATATGTTTTTACGAACAACAAAACCATTGCATTCCGCAAAATGTTACAACATTTCCTAGCCAACAACTCAGAAAGACAACAGATGAAACACCGAACATTGGAATATTAAACACTGAAAATAATACCAAACAAATGTGTACTGGAAGCTTTATAATTTATAGATTTTTCCTCCTACCGTGATCGTAAAAGCTGTTGTTCTTTCAGGAGAGTCTCTCTACCGCAAAGTAATTATTTCAGGAAAACAAATAAAGAAATTATGCAGACTAACTCGTTGATTCAATATATCATCGTTGATAAAGTTAGCAGCTTTAAAACGTTTGACTTTTGTATTATTACAAACCTTTTCATTATGTTCTCGAATGTCCCATTTGGACGATATTTTGTCATCTTTCGACTTGTTATCCCCGTTGTTTATTTCAATATGTTCTTTTCTCTTTCACATTTGGAGCCTATCTTTGTCTTCGTTTATATATTATTGTATATTATTATATTAATTTATATTATTTTGTTATGTTTCAGTTAGGTTAATAATTTATATTAATACTGACAAATTATGACACTGAAACTGCTCAGCATGGTGCTAAGATGAGATTCGATCAGCAGTGCTAATTACGCTATGATGCTTAATAATTATCAACGGACATTTAATGCATGGTTACATTCACCTAAAAAATTTTGTTGTAAATAAAAGGAAAGTGGTGAAATCAAATTAAACACCTAAAGCTGACAAATCACCAGCGAAGGCAAGTACACAAAAGAATAAAGATACACGTCGAGTTAAAGCTGCTAAGCAACTTGTTAAACGTCCTCTAGTATTTTTAATACCAAATCGAAATGAGTTAAACAATTTCAGTGAAAACTGTGAGAGAAACACAAGATAAGGCAATTATATTAGTTCAAACGGTGCTTTACTGATTAAGTAGTGTTTTTGATGTGTGGTTAGGACTGATGCATGGAAAAAGTACAGCCGTCTGTTTTTAATACATTTATAAAAGAACAACCACTTACTGCAAAAGAACAGCAAATTCATTTCCAGAATGTTTTAAGCAATGTGATATTTTACAGTAATAAATTTCAAGTGGAGCAAACAAAATAAATAAATGAAGAAACTACCGTTAGAGACCCTTCGACGACAATCAAGTTGGAAATTATAAAACTGATTAATGAAAAGACTAATATATGTGCATTTCTTTATATTCTTGGTGTTTTTCGGTTCACAATCGTGGGGGGGGGAGTGTAGAAACAAACGGGAGGGTAAGTGAATGCTGTAAGTCAGCACCGTCGTAACAAGACTGCTCGTGGAATTTCATTCTAATCTAGCTAAATAAGGACCAAAACTGACAATACGTACATAGCATAAACCACTAAATAAATATATAGGAAAGCATAATACTACAAGTCTTTTCTCAGTTTCTAGTTCTTATATATATATATATATATATATATATATATATATATATATATATATATATATATATATATATATATATATATATATATATATATATATACCAATTTGCATTCAAAGTTATTTTCTTTACGACTTTTAGGATCCGTATCTAAAGAAAGCAAGGCCGCAGTATAATTTCGCAAATTTGCACAATACATTTAAAGCAACCTTTGCAGACATGTCAGTTTAGAATGCAGCTCGGCAGTTTGGTGTGCAGGAGTCCACTGTTAGAGACAGGACTAAAAGAAATATATCACTTGATGACAACCCAGGTCCAGATAGAATTTTCAGTGAGAATGAAGAACAGCAAATGGTAAATAATCTAAAGTACATGGAGGAGATTGAGATAAACCAAGGCAAATTTACAGTACCTTGCAGCAGACCAAATTGTTTCTTGTGGAAAGAAAGACCAGAGTAACAGACCTTTGAGATATTGCTGGTTTTATGGGTTTATGCATTATCACGAACATAGGGTCTTAAACTAAGAAACATAAAGAAAGCGAAACGATCAAGTTTTGTAAAATTTAACAAACAATTTATTTCCCTAGAATATAACGTGAAAATTTCAAAGTAACTAACAGTATTGTAAATTACATCCCAAATAATCCTGAAAGTTCTATCACAAGTCCAAAAGAACAGAGTGTTCCGAATGAATTCTAGTACAGGATGTGATGATGTACCAATAGTCTTGATGTACCAAAACTGCTATGGTCCGTTCACAATAATCCCAAAAAAGTGATTAAGTCCAAAATATAAATGAGAACTTTGTAATTCCAGTGAATACTTTATAAATAAATGATTCCTCTCAAATTAGATCTGAACACAACAGTAAATAATGTCATGGACAGAACATAAAGTAGAAATGAATAATTCTGTTTATCAGAACCTTATATTTTAAAAAGTCTAAGTCACGATAAAATGACCTGGACGTGGTTAAAAATTCGCTCCCAGAACCATCTAATTTTCTTTTTTTAAAATTAGACGTTAAACTCAAACACCAGTAAACAACAACTTACAATTTTCAAAGCCAGTTCATAAAATAATCTGCATTGTCAAAGAGCGATTTGATAACATCTGCCAATCGGAACGTCCACGACCTTTTCCAGCGCATGCTAGGAAAAAAAATCGATTGTAAATAATGGCGATTTTGAACTGTCTTCAAGCCCGTGATCATTTTTGCATCATAATATCTTCATAACGTCATCATAAAAAGATGACGTGGCATCATGAACAAAACACTCAAACAATTGTTGCAGACAACTGAAATCGAATGATATCTTCAATTGTTTTCATTACAAACACGCTGAGATGACATTAAAAATTAAATGTGCAGATATTTGATTCATAGTTGAAAAGTAGTCGACTGTTATTTTCAAGCCTATTCATGTTTTCTTAGTACATCTAACCGGATGTTCGCCCGCCAAAAGTGACCAGTTTTGGAAGTATCATTACGATCAAATCCGAAGCGCCTTCAGAGAGTTGAGATTATTCGGCTCACATCGGAAGTTGACGATGATGTTCAGAATGTGCGGTACGTGACTTTTTGGCGCCGCCGTTTTGGCGCAACCGTTTTGGCGCGACCGTTTTGGCACAGAGCCGTTTTGGCGCCGGCCAATTACCTACATGGTTTAAATACTGGGTAAGTGGGACTAATTACTTGTCACATCGTGCCAACATACAACAACATCGCACTAACCTACCGTATTGAAACCGATAGGGTATGTTATCACGACAATTATAACTCCAACATACAACAACATCGCATTAACCTACCGTACTGAAACCGATAGGGTATGTTATCGCGACAATTATAACTCCAACATACAACAACATCGCACTGACCTACCGTATTGAAACCGATAGGGTATGTTATAACGACAATTATAACTCCAACATACAACAACATCGCACTAACCTACCGTATTGAAACCGTTAGGGTATGTTATCACGACAATTATAAATAAGTTTAGTTATAGGTTTAAATGCATTAAAATAACAAAGTTTTTCTTGCCAACTTTATGTACTACGTTTTTTTATGAATGCTTTAAAAATAAATGTTTTTCGTGCAAACAATGTACTATTTTTATTGAGAAATACGTTCATGTTAATAAGCGCCAAAACGGCCGGCGCAAAAACGGCCCTGTGCCAAAACATCCTGTGCCAAAACGGCGGCGCCAAAACGGTCGCACCAAAACGGCGGCGCCAAAACGTCCTGCTTCGCAGAATGTGTGCGTAGCCGCCATTTATTAAAGCACTTTCAGAAGTAGTTCCTTAACTCCGTTGCATGCGTTAGATTGCCTAAACTTCTTGGGCCCTCATCTAGAACAGCATCGTCTCTTTCCGAAGCGAGCTAATAACTTCGACTCTCTAAGAGAGACTTGCAGGCGACTGAAGTGGTACTTCCTGTACTGGTATATATATGGCGGACAGATATCCAGCTAGATGTGAGAGTCATATTCTTATAAAATGATAGTTGTCAAAAGAATAACACTCTACAATTAAAACATACCTGCACTTCCTGTAATTTAGTAATGGAAACATTAAATAAATCATTCGGTTTCGATAGCCTGAAACGGTTGCTACCGTTGCTGTTAACGATGATACATCATTGATAATGGCGTCAATAAAGTTATTAAAATGTAATGACAACCACACGCTTGAGGGAAGTTCTTAATTGACAATTTGTCACTATGTTTCAGAGTTTTGCAATGGATAAGGATGATAACGTTCCACATGACTGGGTCCAATGTATACTCGTCAACGTCCAACAAGTGGAGAAAATTACTGGATCATCCCCTGCAAGGCATATACTGTACACAGGACATCAAGGGCTGGGCAGTTAATAAAAAGGACCATAGAAACATGGTAATGCCAATATTGGCGAAACCACAAGTGACAAAACAAAATGTTTTCGCATCACATGTAAATCATTTTCTTATATCTACTAAACAAAACCCGTAGATTTCCATCTTTTGAGTATACAGTTGGAAGTGGGACACGTAGATTTGATTGAATATTTACCTTTTCTGTCAAAATGCGGTTAAAACTGCATGACGAGGATGCCCAGTTAAGACATCAGTTAAAGACGTTCGTAGATTTTAATGAAACTTTTGGGCAGTAACTTTTTGTTTTAAGTCTCCTATATCTACTATTTCAATGGTGTATTTTGTTTAAATAATTACAGTTTTTATACCATCAGATCTACAAAGAAGGATTCAAACCTTCGAAATGAGATGCTACCGCAAGATCTTGGGCATCTCATACATGGACAATGTAACCGACGAAGAAGTCCACAACAGGATCTAACGAGCAATCGGATCCTATGAAGACCTCTTGACCACTGTAAAAAAAAAAAAAAAGAGCTAACTGCAGTGGTACGGTCATGTCTCAAGATCATCTGGACTGGCAAAATCAATCTTGCAAGGCACAGTGCGAGGGTGCAGAAGAAGAGGCAGACAGAAAAAGAGGTGGGAAGACAACATTAAGAAATGGACTGGCATGGGATTTGGAGATTCCCAAAGGGCAGTAGAGAACAGGAAAACATGGAGAGAATTGGTTGTAAAGTCAACTGTGGTGCCCCAACGACCTCTTAGGTTAAGGGATTGATGATGATGGTGAAATTGATATGTTTTGTTGCCATATTTTCTTGAATAGATTACTACCGTGAAAATTGTTGAGGTGGGGTCTAGAATCATAGGGATGTCGAATTTGATAGCCTCCTGAGTATATAGGTTTAAACTGTAGACATGAATGGCAGTTCGTTTACATGTACTGGTTAGAGTAATTGTTTTGCTGTTTTAGCATTCAAATGTGAATTATGTTGTCTTCAGAAACTTACAGTCTAGTTCAGTAAAACACCTTAACCCAATCTCAATATCTGCTGGATTTCGGTTCGCAATCCACACACATCCATGCTCGGTTCGCAATCAACGCTCATTTATGTCCGTTTTCGCTCATGGTTACATATATAGAATCTAATTTGGGGTTTGGACCGAGACAAGGAAATCCCAGTCAAGGGGTTACATTATTTGTCTCCCCACGAGGCTTGACGAGTGGGGAGACATATAATGTAACCCCGCGACTGGGATTTCCTTGTCTCGGTCCAAATCCCAACGTAGATTCTTTTTCTCACCCAATATTATCCTTTAAAGTAAGAAAGAATACCGTTACTTGTTCAGTATAGTTCACGCGCCAATGTTTACATGCGGTGCATTAATACAAATATGTTAATGAGGACTGTGACGTGACGTGTCATCCGAAGTACACAGTTTTTATGCGTGAGTCAAAACAAAATAACAACATAAACGTTGTATAGTTTTTAGGTATCATCACATTTAATATATGGATGTTATATGAAATTAACAATAAATACTTAATATTTATTACAAGAAAATGTTTCATTTTCATTAGTTCCAATTTAGAAAATTAAATTGTACATAATGAAACTGTACTCGGCCCAAAGCTCTGTTGTAGTGTAAATACATGTAGCATGAGTGTCCGTGCTTGGGTTATTCGCGGGTAATTAGAGATCCGTGTCACTATCACTATCTTTAGAGGAGGTGAAACTGTTTGTGACATACTTGTGTTGTAATTAATATTGATTGTAAAAGTACCTCCGTGTATAAAAGACCCTCCAAATACGGACCCCAGCTGATAACCATGTGCTAAACTTTCAAGTTCACTGATTCGTTAAAAATTTATTTTTCTCTCTTGGAAATATGGCAAGTGTTACAGTGAAATTTGCTTACGGATTAATGTGTCGACGGATAAATGATTCCTTCTGGCTGGTAAGTGCATTATTTGTCATTAAATATTTTAGGTATATTTTTGATTCAACTGGGGCGCAATGGAGATGCTTAACAAAAATAGAATAAAGCATGTTTGACATAACACATTTCTGGCTGTTACTAAGTTTTCTGTAGTTGTTAACAGCGTTGGAAGAATATGAAGTGTATAGGTCTATAGGCTATGTGCACAGATCAGTGTTTTCTGTCATAGTGCATTTCGCACAGCATTGAGAATTTTATCCTGTCTGTAGCACAGTCAATTTTCAGGTCAGCATCATTAAATGTAGCTAACAGTATATAATTTGTTTCACACGAAGTATTTAAAACTAGTTAGGTAGCTTTAGCTACATTTAATGACGCTGACCTGAAAATGTATTGAGTCAGGCTTGCAGATAGGATAAAACTGACTATGCTGTGTGGAACGAACTATCGTAATACCAAAAAGCTCAACATCGTGTGCGTGCATGTGTCTGTCTCTCTCTCGAAATGTTTTGTATGGTGTTTTCTCAAAAATGGAGGGTCCTTAAGTTGCTATGTTGTTTTGTTATATATTTGTTTGTTTGTTGTTGTTGTTGTTGTTGTTGTCGTTGTTGTTTGATTTTAGAACAACTACGTCAGGCATAGTAGAAGACAACAAAGGTTTATTTTTTTAAAAGTAGTCCCTAGCGCGTAGAGACACCTAGACCGAGACAACCGGACTGAGATAACGAGACTGAGATAAGAAAAGTAAGGTTAGCAAAACAGCTAGATTTCTCTGTCGCATGGGTGAGAAATATAGGTACGAGTGTAATGAGAGTTAAGTAACCTAGTTAACTAATTTTATATCCCATCGGTAGTTTTGCCTGTAACCCTATTAATATTTTTCATAGGGTCTTGGAGGTATTTTAACAAGTAACGCTGACTATCGAATAGAAACAAGTCATGGCAGGTATAGTCAATGACAAATTGAATGTAAAAAAAAAAAAAAACTAGTTTAAATAAGTTGATATTTGAAAACTACATGTGGTTTGGATATTTTTAAGGAATTTTTATTTACCGACTCTTACATATTACTTCATAATACCCTTATAAAGTACAGTGTAAATCATAGCGAGTCTAATAATTTCAGTACTCCGCAACCTTGGCAAGAAACTATTTGCATTAATAAGTGAATTCTACCAGTTTAATTCCATTTCTTGCATAACGAAAATCTCAGATTATTTTCAATAAACCCACCAGCAAGTACAGTAAACTGAATTTGAAGTTGTACTTTCTGGTGTGTTGAGCTCTATGTTTAGTACTTTACGCAACGTTAGATTTTAATGGGGAAAAAATGTCCAGAATTTCCTTGCTGGTAATCCTGGTTATTTAGACAAAAACTTCGTATATCTTCGATATTGTTCAAAGAACTTTTAAAGTCAGGTAGGCAAAACGCCATTTTCACAACATTCAATTACGATCATGATTAAAGTCAGGTACACAATATGAATTAAATATACATAACACAGTTAATATTAAGTCTAGGGATGTCGCAAAAACAGCATAATAAAAATACCGTGTACGAGACATTGAATTCCAGCCCCGTCTACAGCAATCCTCTAGGTGGACACTAGAAGGGAATGGTTGACTCTGGATTATTGACCAACGGGCCTCAATGACCTTGGCCTTTGATCAAGGTAGGTAAATTTACTTTTCAGAAAACATCTTTATTAACTGAAAACATGACCGTACCCGTTGACCTTTAAACATAAAGGTCGATTTATTTTTTATTCTTCATTACCCTACCTGCACGCCATCAACAAAGTTTGGTCAAGGAACTTATTTTAGAACAAATGTTCTTTTGCAAAAAAAAAGAGAAAACTCCATTATTTTGACCTTTTCATACCCAAATCAATAGACCTCTTCCATATCAAAAGTGCAGCTTCCTTGTTAAACCTTGATCAAGGTACGCAGTATAAAACTGAAGTTATTATGCAAAGAAACATTTTCTTCTTTCAGTCACGGTGACCTTGATCTTTGACCTATTTGACTCCAAAATCAGTAGGCTTTTTCTAACCAAAATTGAAAGTCATGTACAAACTTTGGTGAAGCTAGTATGGTGGGGAATTTAAATTTATGTGCAGAAAACGATGTCCTCTGTTCGGCAGCACTGACCTTGATCTTTTACTTTTAGACCCCAAAATTGACAGACATCTTTCTTACCCTAAGTGTAAGTCTACAATGTTTGGTCTGTGTCTGAAATGTAGAACTAATGTTATTCAATTGGAACATCTACGACCTTTTTCGTCCAGTTGAGAAAGAAACCTCAGATTAATTTGCTGCCATTTTGAACTATATTTCGGAACTAATTTTGTTAACATGCCACAGTATGGCGGCTGAAGGAGACAATGTCACGATCGCAAGATTGTCGGCCTTTTCTGTCGGAAAATATGCGGTGCACTCCGACAAATACTAACACCAAACCAGTCAAATGTATCTATGTTCCTACAACTACATCTGAGGTTGTTCCGATTGAATGTTATTGTATGAAAATCATTTCTTTCTTTCTGTCAAAGTGGTCATGACCTTTTTTCTTTTGATCCCAAAATTGATAGGCTTCTTTTAGATCCCCAGTGCATGCCGTCCACAAGTTTTGCTCCAGGTCTGTCACGGAGTACTAATGTTATTGTACAGAAATAATTTCTCTTCCTTCAATTAGTGTTTGTGACCAAATCGATGTTTCTTTCTTACACCCAGTGCAAGCCATCATAAGTGTGGAAACAGCAGATGACAGAGAACTGGAGTTATTGTGCAGAAACAAAATGGAAACAAGGCGACGGACAGACATCACGCTTTGGCAGGCGTATAAAAATCACATAAATTGAAGAACAGATATTTTTGTCAGAGTTTATATTAGTAAAGCATGTTTGATTTTGACTTAGTATGTTTTGTTGAAAATGACAGATAAGCTTAAATAAAATATGGCAGGCTGCAAGTTTGTCCACGAGACAGTCAAATTTTATTTATAACTGAGGACTGAAATCGTCTGATAGTGACCTTACTGAAAATGTGTCTGCTAACTATTAAGATTAATGAAATATTCCACGATAAATAAACTAAGGGAACATAATCCAATGAAAGTGTTTGATCGCATGATACTTTTGTAAATAGGCACAAGAAGCGCAGAGCAGAACAAATTTAATTTTTTTAAAGGGAAACAGATCGTTTCAAAATTGAATGCAGATATATTAAAGGTAACAGCCCTTGACTTAATGGACCGTCATATAGTCAGGAGATTCACAGTAATGAAGAAAAATATTTGAATGTGTTATATTACATATACAGAGTTAACTGGCCGACCAGTGGCATTTCCGACCAATTATTTTAATGATTTGTTAGTATTGCAATCAACCTCGATATAAATAAAATCACTCAATGACTTCATGACCATTGTTTACATTGAATATAGGAAACCCTCTCACATCATCTCCCTCTCGTCGTTCAGCGACAAGGGAATGCCTTCGTCATTCAATACTTGCGTATGACGAAAAATGGTCTAGCTACGGGACTGACTGGGGTGCGGCATTATTAAAACTTCCACTATACCAAAACACTTAAATTTTAAGAAAAATGTTTCACTATTTGAACCCATAGCCCGAAATCAAGGGCATAATCAATATTAAGTGTGGTACAGGGCGAAGGGAAATGTGCAATTATAATTCCAAGTATGTTGTGAATCAGGTGAGGTGTGCTCAATGACACTTACTGAAACAACTTAAAAATTATAATCCACAGACACACGTACACACACATGCACACACACGGCTCTCCTCCCATCTTAAGTACATAGAAACTATTTAAGTAAGAAAATCGTGCTGTGACAGAAAGCATTATGCATGAGAGGAAACTTATAAGGCATGATTCGAACACACGCTTTTTCTGATTGGACCAACATCTAAATTCTAGATAGTAAAATCCACGATAAACCCGTCTACAATTTTGATGCCATGTGACATGATGTTTGAAAAGATGTTATAATGAAAATAAGTCTCACAATTTTAGGATTAGATAACATACAAACTTCCTTTTCACCGGCTCTGCTGAGGAATATATTGTTGTCTTTTTTATTATACGCCTGTCATTTTGTTGTAGCATATAATGCTATGACCCTGTATGTCCCTCCGCCCGTCCGTCCGTCCGTTAAGTTTTCCTTTCCGCTTGATAACATCAATTCTACAGCACGTACTTCATCAAACTTTGTTAATAACTTGCTCTTAGGAAAAGAATGAATCGATACCAGGATCAAAGGGATACGTGGCCGGGTCACTGTGATTGAAAGAAGAAAAATGGTTTCCGCACGATAACATTAATTCAACAGCACATATATGGACCAAACTTTGTGCACAGCTTGCACTTGGAGTAAGATAGAAGTCTTTTGGTATCGGGGTTAAGGTTTAAAAGGTTAAGGTCACTGAACTCAAAAAAATAAAAATAACTTTTGAATCTTAGTTCTATACCACCTACCTTCACCTAGGTTTCTGTAGGGGTTGCACATAAAGGAATGGAAGAGGCATATTCATTTGGGGGTCAAGATCATTGTAGCTCAAAAGAAAAATGAATTTTTGCTGAACAGCTTGTATCGTATCGTACGTGCATTTTAACACTTTTTTTTTAGGATAACCTGCACTTAGGGAAATAAAGCAACCTATAGATTCTAGTATCATGAGGTCAGAGGTCACGGTCATGGTAAATCTAATAAGAAACTAAATGTTTAAGCACAGCATCTTTTGTGCAAGACCGCATACCCTTGCTAAAGGTCCTGGTCTATGTGACCCTTTGGTCAATAATCTCCAGACTCAAACATGCCGTACATGGTCCGATATAGAGAACCTATCAAAATGGAGTCGACGTGTAATGTGCTGTACTCAGTATTCATTTTGTTTCATTGACAGAAAATGATACATTTGACCCATGCATCGTGCATCTTGCATTTTAGCTGGATTAAAACTTGGAGATCGGGAAAGGGAGCAATGCTGATCGGATGTGCTGCATGAGATTACAGGAAGAAGAGGTCTACGTGGGATGTCATCTGGAGCCATCGTGAAAACTGTACTTGGACAAACCTTGCAAGTGACAAATAAAAATTATTGTTTGGCCTGAACTGGATTGTTGAGGTTAGTTTTGACTTGTATTGCATCATACGTCGGCTACAGTTATGTTCGATCTCAGTATTCTATCTATAAATGGTGATGAACCCATCACTTGTTAAATTTTTTAAAATTCCCGTTACTACGTTTGAGACACAAGTATGTGACTGGAAGCCACCATTAGAATTGTTATCTGTCACTCTCGATCTCGCGAGACTATAGGTTACATGTAACATTTTAATCTTTTTTCTTCCACTGTGCTGGTATATATTATTCCTTTTATATGTAGGATTGTACAATGAATGCTTACTGAATAATGAAGTAATGAAATAATGTTAATATTTTATGCCACAAAATGATTACGTAGTACACATGACTTCACTGAGCTTTTTCATGCCTTATTATTGCGCAGATTTCACATGATCTTAGACTCTTCTGAGTTGCTTCACAATGAATTACGTAGTGAGTGTGAGCATGTTTGTGTATGTGTGCGTGAGTACGTGTCTGTCCTTGGACAGTTATTTTAAAGGTGTTGTTTCAGCAATTGTCATTAAGCCCCCTCTCACCTGATTCACTACATATTTGGAATTATAATATAATCACATAATCCCCTTCGTCCTTCACAAGGAATTATACCACGCATGAGGTATATGCGTGACACTATACCACGGTGTTGCACGAGATATAACTTTACCTCGTTAAACTAATCAGGAGTACCCATTTTTGATTATGAAGGAATTTATCCTTTTAGTCTAGATGGTGTTATCAAAGCTGACGTTTCAGTGGCACAGTCCAAATCTAGAAATGAAACAGCAGAATTAACACATATTAAATGACGTTGAGCAAACTACCCATGAGAAGCTGAAACCTGGGTCAAAAGTTACATTTGTCATTCTCTGCTCTTATTTTAAAGATTTTACCTATCAGACCTTTATGTTTATTCACACAACTTTATAAAACATTTGTATGTGTTAAATTTTTATTTTATACATCATAGCAAATATTTGCATTTAGTGGGAAGAGTTAATATCACTATATGTTTTAGAAATGTTTTAACCTTTGCTGTTTTCACTACCACTGTACTCTGCACTATATAACCAGAACTTCAATGATGTGCCGAGCAGCAGGGAGGGCGAACAAACCAAATATTCGAGACCTCATTTCGTGAAAATAAGGCTTATAAGAAAATTGGCTATGAAAGGAGAGGCCGAAGGCAGGGAGGGCGTACTTACCACTATGAGGAAGGTACTATTTATGAAATCAACGCGTCTACCAAAAATGACGTATAAGATCTGAAAGATAAACCGAGGCTTCTAACATGTCAGTTAGTCACCACTTTATCCCCCCTCTCCTTGACCTTGTGTGTCAAATTTCCATGGACGTCATCGTCGTTCATGGCCCGAGACATCCGTGTTGGTCCTCACCCTGGTGGTAAAAAAAAGTACCGCTGTCAGGTGACATAATTAAATCGCTGGGGGGGACCGAGTGGCCGAGTGGTCTAAAGCGCTCATCGTTACGGATCACTGCCATCTCACCTCTGTCTGCGTGGGTTCGAGTCTGGGATTCGGCCAATGTGGGTATGTGGGAAAGCTTGCCAGTAGGTTCTCGTGGGCCGGTGGTTCTTTCCGGGATTTTCCCGGGTTCTTCCTCCACCATTTATACTGGCCGCCATATATAGCCTATCTTGTGCTGAAAAATGGCGTTAAACCCTACAACAACAACTACAACAAATCGCTGTTATATCAATAACAATGAGTGCTTCTGCGCTAACTAAGGAATCTCGTACAGCTAAGCTAGCTCGACAACGACTAGAGGCTTTTAAGAAATATCTAAAAACTACAACAGCGTCAGGAATCTCCAGTGGAATTTGCAGAAGGCACAGAAAAGTTATTTAAACCGGTCACAGAGACTACTAAAGGCCTTCTTCCATCGCTGGAACAAACCGCTAAATCAGCTGGGAAAATAGCAGAAAGAACTAAAAAGACAACAAAAACGATTTTTCGAGAGATAGCTGATACTCAGCTACAATTATTAGAACGTATCGAAAAAGCTCACTATGAAATCGGCACATTTAAGTATCGTATTCCAGAAGCAGAAACAGAACCAGAAATAGAAGATCAATCACCAAAAGTTAAAGTTGATATTATGGATAAATTTACCGAGGAAGGTATTGCAGCTATCAGGGATAAAGACAAATTACTTGATATTGCTGCGTTTGGGTAGGATGAAAAAGAAAAATATGTGAAACCTAAGTATGTTAAAAGTCTAAGTATGTTTAAAAAAAAATTCGTCCTGATTGGAATAAATACTTGTATCGCATTGTCTCTGATATTCCGAAATTCGGAAGTGAAGATGAAAATTTAAAACTTGTAAACCAGGAGGTAGATGAGTATATTGATCAAGTACAACAAGCAGAGGAACAGGAATGTGAAGAAAAAAGGCGTCAACTTGAAACAGCAAGAGACAAGAGATCAACCTTAAGAGCTAGATCTGAACAATGAAGGAAAAAGGAGAAGCTGCGTCAGACGAAACAACTGGAAGTGGTCTTGCCACTCGAGTAAAATGACCTTAGCACTCTACATGATAAATTTTGTCCCAATAACATCTTCGCTGATGTTGATCGACTAGAAATTCTGATTGGCGGAAGACGAGCCGGCAATAATTCCCCCGAAATCATTAATGAAGCAGCTGCGATTTATCAGCTATTATTTACAGGTGGTGTCATGGCCATCGACGTTTATCGGGCACTTATCAATGAGATTACCGACGATTACTACAGCTATTGATCAATTAGATCGGCGATACCAAAATAATATGATCATACACAATGCTCAACGTGGACCTGTGATGGTAAGGGTGATAAATTCGCGACAACCAACATATAAAGTTATTTACAGAGACGGACTCGGTGGTGTTTTTCAAGGTCTATCCCAAATCGATTCCGATTGCAAGGCAATTAGAAATGAAAGTCATTGACGTTGTTCGTGACAAGGCTATTGGCTCCATCGGTGATGTTGCTGGTAAAGCATTCTCAGCAATCAAACAAAGACTTGTACGACTAATACGACGAAAACCGCAGCCAGTAAAGCTGCCCAGCACAAAAGTGATGCCAGCAAATATCAGTAAATTAATAAATCAAGCTGCAAATGAACGGCTGAAAGAATTAGCAGGTGAAGGATAACGGAATATAACAGTAGTAGAGATAAACAAGGTTTCTGGCTCAGAGACCCTATTTTCCTCCAAACAAATACAAAGACGCATTTTTGAGACCTGTCTCGCAATTTTTTAAACCCACCCTGACCACACCCATCAGGTTAGGTAGACAGGCTAGACAAAAAAAATGTTCGAAGTGCTTTGCACTTTTGAGATTATTTTATTTCTAAACTTTAGACAAAAATTTTTGTCAGAATATTTTTTATGGCTAGACAAAATTTTATTTATCTGATTATTTCTAAAGTTTAGACAAAATTTCATACCCTATCATCACCATACTTTTTTGATAATTTTTTTCATATCTGCAAACTCTTACCGAAAGAATAACTGTTAACATACTGTCAATAATACGAAACTCACATATTAAATCGTCCATATCGTATTTTACACCGCGCAAATAAGATCGTATCTGATCAAGTAATTTTTTATAAGTGATACTTGCTGTTTTGCAAGCATATTTTTGTCTCAAGTCAAGGCTCAATTTTTTACACGCTGTTGCAAGAGATACACCAACACCGGATATTATTAACAAAAACGGGTTTAGTGATGCTCCACTTGAAATTATACCAGAACCAGTCATTGGCAGTGGTAAATATGATATTACCCGAAGTATTCTGCTATAGTATTTGTAACATAGTTTTACACACCAAAGGTTTTTATGATAAAACTTATAATATTGCATTGGTGCAGTCCACATACTGTTTTGGAATATCTTCTGAAACATGACTGAAATCGATCTGGGGTTTTTTTTTATTATACAATATTTGTTTACAATTTTTATACAATGACAAAAGTTCTAGTACCAACAATTAAATCAAGAAACTCACAGAACTTATCATTGTTAGGATCAGCTATAAAATCTCTATACTTGTCATAAACAACCGACGAAGTACCTTTATATCGTTCATCTGTTAATACCTCATTTTTCTTTAACGAACTGTAGGAATCAAACACGTTTCCTACTTCACGTTCATACAAATCTATTTCATTTACCAAATCGCCGTATTCTCTTTTTGTTTCAATGATAAACCCGAGTACCAAGCTGATTTGATCCAACGTATGGTTTTTTTTTAGAACAAGATGTTGTCTGATAATTACGTATGCGACTATGACATTTTTTAACATTAATGTTTTGAGTTTGCCTTTATTAGATTGTAGAAGACCAATAGAAAGAGCTACTTTTAACGTTTGTTTTTCATATGATTGCGTGAACATTTTCTCAACTTCAGTGTAATAATTTCGTATCGACAATTGTCTAGAGCGTTGAAGCAATGGAAGTGGAGCATCATCTTCTTCACTGATGTCGTAGTAAGAATCAATCTTTTCTTCCAACAATGTTGATTCGACTGCTTCAAAAACTTTTTTTGCTCAACATCATTGAAATTATCAATTTCCTCGTCAAGATTATTGATTATCGCTAGAGATTTATTAACAATAATCGGATCAAATTTAGGTTTTTCAAGTATCATTATAAGCTTTGTTTATTAACTCCATATCTGCTGATATACTAACGATTTTAACTAGGGTTTGTCGTGCTAATACATACCGAGATACATAAAAAATTATTGTTTTGAAAAACTATCGTGTAACTCCGTTTCTTCTTAATTTTATTTTTTTAGCTTCCGCTAATTTGTTAAGACGACCATGACTGTCGTATATTCGTTTTTCTTCCTGCGCTCTTCCACCATATGCTCGTGCTTTTATTAGATCCGATTGTATTATCAAATCTATATTTTCTTGTTAAGCTCGAGAGTAATATTTTTTAGCAGGATTTCAATTTGCTTTTGTTTCTCGAGACAATCATTAGGATGACAGTATTTGCTTATAATATCAAAGTTTTTTATTGCTTCTATTAGTTGTGGTCCTCGCATATACATAACACGACTAAAATTATTTTCTCTTTCCGGCAACAGGTTTACTGGATTGCCTATTTGATCAAGGTTTATAATTTTCATATTCTGTAATTTGTCTATCGCTCGTGTTCTATCATCAGCAACTACTACAAAAATATTGTTGATTCTAAAAATCTTATCGTAAAATTCTTTTGCAACTGTTATAATTGCTGGTTATATCAATATTCTACAATGTTAGATTAAACTTGATCGCACTGATCATACCTGATCATCGAGTGTATATATCTGCAATGCTGTCAATCCTGGAAACGGACCTTTTGCAGCGACAACATAAATTCGAAAATAAAAGTACTTATTAACAGTATTCGCAGTTGGAAATGTAAAATACTGTGTTGTTGAAATATATGTTTGCTGTACTATACAACGTTGTCCAGGTTGTATTATCGTTTGATCCTTCCAATCGCCAGTTAAAAATTTACCCAACCCTAGAGTTTAATCGGCCTCGCAAATGAAATTGCCAAATAGCAACTGCAACGGGACATTTGATTTTAATCCGAAAGTTTGATGTTTCTCCGTTGGTAGTCCATTCTTGACCGTCAACGACAGAGCTAAAAAGGAAAGCGTGATTAGGATAATTTCCAGGATAATGTGTTGATGCTCTTACCTCAAACCCAACTCTGTTATCAGTTGCCTCAGACAAATTTAGTTGAAATAGGTGAGTTTTATGAGCGCTCTTGAATGAGATCACTGTGTCTTTGTGTCTAAGTTCAATGGGCAATTCGTTCCACGTTGCTGGGCCCTGGTATGCAAAAGAACGTTGTCCATATGATTTCATTTTCATAGTGGGAATAATGAGAATACGAGTGTCAGAAGAGGAGCTTAGGTATCTTGCTGGTGTGTACACATGGGTGAGGTCAGATAGGTATGTTGGACTGGAGCCCGTCAGTGAAATGTAGCACAGAGAACAAATTTTGTGTTTAATTCTGGATCGAATGGATAGCCAGTGTAGGGTACAGAGCAGGGGGGAGGCGTGCTCTGATCGTGGTACTCTAAGGATGATCCAAGAAGCTATGTTATGAACTTTTTGAAGTTTCTGGAGTAGATATTGAGACGAACCAGACAGAACTGAGTTACAATAGTCCAGTCTTGAAAGTACTAAGGAACACACAAGTGTTTTAGTGGCATCAACTGAAAGATACTTGCGACTGGAGCTGATGCGTCTCAGCTCAAGATATGCAGCCTCGCATATGTTCATGACATGTTGGTGCAATGAGAGAGTACTATCGAGAGTAACACCTAGGTTTCGTACTGACTGTGAATATATTGTTGGTGTTGCTGATATTTATTGTCTGAGGTAAAGGATGTGAATGAGACAGTCTTTGTGTTGTAATCAGAATAGCTTCAATTTTATCATCATTCATCTGCAGCTTGTTACATGTCATCCATGATTTCACATCGGAAATGCACCTCTCTACGCCGTGGATGGTAGCTTCCACTTCAGTTGGGTGGCTAGATTTGTATATTTGGATGTCATCAGCATACAATTGGTGAGACACTGGATGATGATCTATGACACTTGAGAGTGGCTGAGTGTATAGAATGAAGAGAACAGGTCCAAGAAAAGACCCCTGTGGAACACCACAACATAGATCAACTGGGCTGGAGTGTTTCCCATTTGAGGACACAATTTGTGTCCTCTTGACCAAGTAGGACTTGAACCATAGTAAGGCTGTATCGTGAATGCCAAATACATGCTGGAGACGGTGAAGTAATATATCATGGTCTATTGTGTCAAATGCTGCAGACAAGTCAAGGAGAGTGAGGACTGTAATCTTTCCGCTATCCAAAGCAGAGAGAAGGTCATTAACTACTTTCAGAAGAGTAGTTTCAGTACTGTGGCAAGGGCGATATGCAGACTGTCCATTACTAAAAGACTGTTTGAATTCAGATGAGATACAAGTTGGGATAGAACAACTTTTTCTAAGATTTTTGACATGAATGGGAGATTAGAAACTGGGCGGTAGTTCTTTAAATCATTATGGTCGAGTGCTGGTTTCTTCAGCAGAGGCTTTACAATGGCAGTTTTGAAAAATGATGGGAATTCCCCAGATGAGAGAGAGGTATTAATAACATCAGTTAGTGAAGGCAATATTGGATCCAAGCACTCAAACAGCAGTGATGTCGGAATCGGATCAAGTTCACATGTCTTTGGTGCACTCTTCATCACGATTGTACGTACTAAATCCATAGAGATAGGTTCAAATGCTGCTAACGGTTGCCGCTGAAATCCTGTATCGCAACTAAATGGTGACGACGAGTCAACTGAAATTGTGTTTTGTCAAGTTTATCTCTGATGGTTTGTACTTTGTCACAGAAGAAATTTGCAAACAGGTCCGGAAGGTCGACTAGAGAGAAGGTAGTTGGGAGTGGTGTACATTTGTTCCTTGACATTAGCTTGTTAGTAATCTCGAATAGCTCTTTTCAGCTGGAACTTTCCGTGATCTTAGTACTGTAGTGGGCTGATTTCGCTGCATGGACTATGTTTGTGACATTCTTCTTAGCGGCTTCATAGATTTGCTTATGAGTAGTGAGTCTGGTGGAAACCCAAAGCCTCTCAGCTTTACGGCAGTCTCTTTTAGCAGTGCGAAGCTGGTCCCTAAAACTGCTATTCAACGGAGAACACTTTTGAATTGATACTCTGCACTTGGTTGATTTGGCATGTTTGTCAAGCAATGAACGCAGGCAGTTATCGAGTTGTTCTGCTGTAGGAGGTAAGCTAGTTGTTAGGTTTGCTTGGATGTCATGCATTAGTTGGATTCTGTTTATCATACGGAGGTTTCTCTTAGTAGCAAATAAAGGTGGAGGGTTAGGGACTGCTATGTCAAGATGGCATATAATGCAGAGGTGATCTGATGCAAGTTCATGGGACACCAGG
>JAECUM010012092.1:0-25154 GCA_016617855.1 Megalonaias nervosa
CAAAGTGAGGACTGTAATCTTTCCGCTATCCAAAGCAGAGAGAAGGTCATTGACTACTTTCAGAAGAGTAGTTTCAGTACTGTGGCAAAGGCGATATGCAGACTGTACATTGCTAAAAAGACTGTTTGAATTCAGATGAGATACAAGTTGGGATAGAACAACTTTTTCTAAGATTTTTGACATGAATGGGAGATTAGAAACTGGGTGGTAGTTCTTTAAATCATTATGGTCGAGTGTTGGTTTCTTCAGCAGAGGCTTTACAATGGCAGTTTTGTAAAATGAAGGGAATTCCCCAGATGAGAGAGAGGTATTAATAACATCAGTTAGTGAAGGCAGTATTGGATCTAAGCACTCAAGCAGCAGTGATGTCGGAATCGGATCAAGTTCACATGACTTTGGTGCACTCTTCATCATGATTGTATGTACTAAATCCATAGAGACAGGTTCAAATGCTGCTAACGGTTGTTGCTGAAATTCTGTATCGCAACTGTATGGTGACAGCGAGTCAATTGAAATTGTGTTGTCAAGCTTATCTCTGATGGTTTGTACTTTGTCATGGAAGAAATTTGCAAACAGGTCTGGAAGGTCAACTAGAGAGAAGGTAGCTGGAAGTGGTGTACATTTGTTCCTTGACATTAGCTTGTTAGTAATCTCAAATAGCTCTTTGCAGCTGGAGCTTTCCGTGATCTTAGTACTGTAGTGGGCTGATTTCGCTGCATGGACTATGTTTGTGACATATTTATGTCACTGGGAATGTTGTTCCATACCAGTGGACCAGTGTATTGAAAACTTTTTTTAAACAATTCTTTCTTTGGCCTTGGTATAATGTAATTTTTACTTCTTATGGACCTTAAATTTGGAGTACAATCAGCATCTCTTTGGTGAAAGATATTGCTTAGATAGACGGGAATGGCTTTTTTGGATTCTTTATACATCAATTTGGCCTTTCTAAGAAATATTCTTTCGTGTATTGTTAAAACCTTTATATTATTCATTGCATCCTGGAAATTGTCTATATATTGATCTAGAATTAAATGGCAAGCCCTCTTTTGGAGTCTTAAAAGTGTTGTTATGTTTGAATTAGAGGTATTACCCCAAATTAGATTACAACAGTCCAGATATGGCTGAATGTAACTTTTATAAAAGGTGACCCTATACTGAAGAGGAATGTATGTTTTGATTTTCCTCAGTAGCCACAGACATGAATTAACCTCTTTTAAAACGTGTTTAATTGTGAATAGACCAAGTTAGATTGTTATCTACAAATACACCAAAAATTTTATCGTGAGAGGTCAAGGCTCACATTGTCAAAAAGAACCTGGAGTTTGTCGCTATCTAGCCTTGCTCATTTTTGTTGCGTTGTAACTAGTAGGGCTTTCGTTTTTTCTGTATGTATGATCATACTGGTTTCCTTGCACCACACTTGATGTCTGTTGAGAGTATCTTGTAAGTTATTTTCAAGTACCGTTTGGATGTCTGTTGAGAGTATCTTGTAAGTTATTTTCAAGTACCGTTTGGTTTTACCCATCTCAGACAGTGTAGTATCATCTTCATAGAGGTTAGTGGAAGAAATTGAAGTTCCAGTCTTAAGAGGTAAGTCATTGATAAATAGAATGAATAACAGAGATCAGAGGATACAGCCCTGTGGTACTCCACAATTAATATTTTTACTTTCAGAAAGTTGACCATTTAAGGATACTTTTTATACTCTATTGGTTAAGTAAGAAGTAAACCAGTTTAGGGAGTTTTCACTGCATTGATAGATTTTTAGTTTTTCAAGCAAAATTTCATGGTCTACAAGATCGAAAGCTTTATGAAAATCAACCATAACAGTGCCTACCATTTCTCCTTGATCTAATGCTTTCAGCTATTTATCAATCAAAGATACAAGTGCAGTTTCACAGGAGTGATTCTGTCAAAAGCCATACTCATGATTATCATGAATAAGATCATAAATGTTCAAAAGTTGAGAAAAGAATCATGTACATGTTTTTCTAGTAATTTGGAGAGATGGAGATCTGATTGGCAATATACCTGTATATCTTTTTGTCAAAACTGTTTCATCCCTAAGGAGAGGTTTTAAATTGAGTGAATCATTGAGAAATTCAAGGAGGTAATTCCCTCAGACAGAATAAAGTGTACTTCTTGTACATAACCAGAAAATCTCTAGCATAATTGTTTTTAATTTTCAGCATGAATGGAAATCCCAAGGTTAAACAAGCACAATTATAAAGTATTATAATATCACATTCCAACTAAACTTGTACATTTTTATATGTATTTATATATTGGAACACTGAAATATACATCTCTTAGATCACTGAATATGTTAAAACCATTTTTATATAATTATTTCCAGACAAAAAGAAAAAATATCTTGTTTAAAAATGTTCATAAATCACAAAGTCATTTAAAGTCTTTTGATTTATGCCTTGTCTGAATTTACTATTAGGTTTTGGTACTATGAACAGATTTGAAATAACCTCTGATCTATTATGTTATGCAGGGATTATATTTCCTTTCCACACCATTTCAGCTACTTTAATTATACTGGAATCTTTCGTTTATTAGAAATTGTTATGTAGTTTGTCATTCTGTTTTAGTTTTAAAATTTTGTCAAATTCAGTCATGTAAGCCTTTGTAAAATCAAATTAGCAGATATTGGCTATACCATATCACAAGGCATGTATATGTTTAGCAGTCATGAACTTAGCTATTATTTTTTACAATTTAGTTTTATATCCTCACATTTAGCTTACATTAACTGTATCTTGCCCAGGACAAAGGAGTTAAGTGTTGCTTAAATAAATCCATTGTACAGTCAGTTATGATCAACATTATGTGTAGAATAACTTTTCCAGTTCAGTTGGTATTAGGTTTAATTCAGGATCCAAACCAGGTCTATACTGTAGAGAACCCTTAGGGGAGCATTGGTCTTGGGCAATAATTCTTAGGCACAGAAGTTATGTTTTCTTTCCCAACGTCACATCTGATTGGGGGTCCTGTCAAATGGTTTCCAAGTCACTAGTATTACTCTCTACAGCAGCCTGCATATTACATGTATCGTCAATTATTTGGGCAAATATCCAATAATGTACACAAAGGTGCTTTATGTACCATGATCAGTTTATTTAACTCAAGCTTGGTAATTTTGTAAATTTTTGGGGTTGCTATGCTTAAGCCAGCCAGTAACTGCTCGATGTTCTGAATCATGAATGTTCATTGTCCAAAGGTTCGTAAGCCCAAACTGTTTTTGTTCAAGAGTTTTATTTTTGGAACATTTTAGCCTGCATTTCAATTGTTTTGAAGGTTCTCAAGTTCAGAGAACACTGAAGTCAATAGTCTGATGGTTGAGTAATCTGAGGGTTCATAATTTAGTTTTTAAAGGTTCAAAGGTTCACAAGTTTGGAGTTTTGTTAGTCCAAAGGTTTGTTAGTCTGAAGGTTTTTGACAACAAGGGGTGCATTGGTTCAAAGGTAATTAGTCCCAAAATATTTGTAAAAAGGGTTCACAAGTCCGAAGGTTCTTTGGTCCATGAGTATTTGAAAATGGGGTTCTTGGTTCAAACATTCAATATTTTGAATATATTTTTATTGGATTGGATTAGCATGACTTCGGATCACTGAACCTTCTGACTGCTGAACTCTTCTTTCAGACTCATGAGCCTTCGGACTAATGCCACTTCAGAATAGTAAACATTTCTTTTGGACTGTTGAAACTTAGGACTAACGCACCTTTGAACCACAGAACCTTCGGAACATTGAACCTGTCTTTCAGAACAATGAACCATCTGAACATTGAACCCTTCTTTCAGACAAATAAACCATCAGATTGATACACTTTGCGACCATCGAACCTTAAGAGCCATTGAACACCTCTTTTGGACTGATGACCCATCAGATCATTGAACCTTTGAAATGGAACTTTTCTTGCATACCATGGGATAGGTTACCATATTGGACTTTCAAAAAAGAGGACACTCCAGAAGTGAGTGTATCTGTATCAGTATCAGTATAGAGACATTTGGCAATCCTACCATAGAACCTTTAGACTTGAAATGTTACCTAGCGAAACTTGCTAATTAATAGGCTGACATAACATTATTCCTGGAAGAGTTATCTGCCTTTACAACTGCCCTTGACATTTGTCAATCACTGACTTGACTTTTAGATATGTGCTTTGTTCTTCGTTTTTTTTTTTTCATGACATGAAGTGTGGACAATGACACTTTTATAGCAGGTGGCTGGTGATTTTATTGATCTCTAAAGAGCAACTTTCAAGAAAGTATTTTTGTTAAAATGCTAATTTGTACATGTGACGCCAAAGGCTTATGAAAAGAATCTGTTTTATTTAGGAATACTGCAATACACGAGCATTGCAGCGTAAGATTGTGGATTTCCCAGAACTTTTTCCCCTGTGTCCCTCAAATCGTGTGGGGGCCCCGAGTGGCCGAGTGGTCTAAAGCGCTCTCCATTACGGATCACTGCCATCTCACCTCTGTCTGCATGGGTTTGAGTCTCGGATTCGGCAAATGTGGATATGTGAGAAAGCTTGCCAGTAGCTTCTCGTGGGTCGGTTGTTCTTTCCGGGGATTTCCTGGTTTCTTCCTCCACCATTAATACTGGCCACCATGTGTAGCCTATCGTGTGCTGAAAAATGACGTTAAGCCCTATAACAACAACAACAACAACAACAACAACAACAACAACAAATCGTGTGCCTTGTGCACCCTTGGGCATGCTTTTCATCAGAAAAAAAGAATAAGAAAAAGATACATATTACTTTATTTAGTGCTGGTTGATCCACATTGATGTTGGTGTTAGCAATGGCTAAAGTCGTTAAAGGAGGTTAAAATTATAAGACAGCAATTAACATCCATTTTAAAACAAGATCTTTGGCAATCAGAATGTTCAAGGTTTATGGCAGTCTGCACTTTGAAGTGTAAAGCATATTTTTGAGGTTGAAGGCACACCTACAGTAGTGAGGCTCTGATTTAGTTCAAGGTTGAATTAATGACAAAAGAGAGTAAATTAATAGAAAAATACAACTTTTAATCAATGAATTCATAATTTGAAAAGAAAAGTAACTCAGAGAATAAAATGGGAATTATTATAATGAATGCTGTTTAGATAATGAGTGAACAAAGTAGTTAAATATGGGGAAATTTTCATAGTGGAGCTAATTTCAAGTTAACTGGATATTCAAACATGTTAATATTTGCAGGAGTTACTTCAGCACTCGATAAAACGTTTATTAGAAAATAATGTAGGTGTAGAAGGAAAAGATGACGGTACAGTGCAGACAACAAGGTAGCAAATATGTCAAAGCAAGTAAGCATATTCAATAATGCATGTATTATTTTCCCTTGCCCCTTTAAATATTTTGCGTTCCCCAAATTTGGAGGATGGGGGACACATTGTCTCTGCCCTTGGGATCCTGTATGCGACATTGAATAAACTCACAGTAGTAGTATTTATTGTTGATTCCAAGTTGTTAAATGTTTTTCACACCAGATATTCTTCAGTATGTATGTAAACTATCTACAGATACAATTTGAAATAACGGTGGCTGCTTATAACTTTGTCACTGGTATTTTAAGTTGCTGCACAGTTATAAAAATTATTTTTAAAAACCCTTATGTTTCATTTCAGGTGATTTCATTTAAAGTTAACCTTTTTTATTTTGGCATCATTCTGTGATTAGCAGTATGGTTATTTCATTGTCATGTGCATTATATTATGAATCCATGGTCTTAAACGATGTAACAGAAAAATAATGAAACCCACAAGTTTAGTAAATAAAAAAAATAATTTATTTCTCTAAGTTACAAAGTGAAAATTTAAGAGGAACTTACAGTTTTGTAAATTCAGTCCCAAATAACCCTAAATGTTCTATCACAATTCCAAAAGTTTAGAATGTTCTGAAAGAATTCCAATATTGAATTTGCTTATGTACCAATAGTCTTGATGTATTACAATGATATAATCTAGAATGTCTTTGAATGAATTCACAATAATCCCAAAGTAGTGTTGTAGTCCAAAAAGTCCATACGTACTTTGTAATTCCAAGGATTAATTTAAATAAAGTATTGCTCTCCAATTGTATATGAACACAACAGTATTTGATTCCACAAATTGAACTTAAAACAGGAATGAATAATTATTTACCTCAATGACTCATTCATCCTATACTGTATATACTAATTTCATTTGACCCAAGATTCAATAAATGCATCAGGACTTGGGTCATTTTAAATCTAAAAATTATGTGAACAGGTTCACTTCTAGAACATTAAGAGTTTATAAATAAGGTTAGGCCTTGAACTCAAATCAAAGCAAGTGTCTTTAAAAAAGTTAAATATCAAATAGGCCAGAACTCTTCCTTAAATCATGGACAAAGGTCAAGCACACAATATAAATTAAATATTCGTAATAATTCTTTAAGCTTGGTTGGCGTCATTGCTGGTTTCTATTTAGACTTTTCCTTCAACCTCTTAATAAACACTGTTTGCATTTGTAATCAGATCACCTGCTGTTATCATCTTCATTAATTTAAGCATTTGGCAAGAAAAAGGGATAGAGTTTAATGAATACTTTATAATCTTCTTGCTTGGAGCAGTATACAAGCATTAAAATTCATCCTGTAGATTTCAAGCTTTTTGGCTTGGTGAATAGTTTTTTATTCTAACAATAGGCACTGTTCTTTCTTTAGCTCTGTTGGCATTTTGGCCTTGGAAAAGTCATAGAGGTTATATGAAGGGACATAACTAAAATTAATCTAATTAATCTAAAACTAATCCTCAGAAAAAATTATTAGACTGTTGTTGCCTCCCTTTTTATAGGTTGGCAGCTGCTCTGTAGTATTTGAACATAATCATTTCAGTTAGAAATGCTTATAAAGTGGACTTCTTAAATATCTTCTTAAAAATGTTGTGTGAATTTTTAATGAATTATTTGTTATTAAATAAAGACTTCATTCATTTGAAATTCAGATTAGATGGGGGGGGGAGGGGGGAGTATTGGGATTTGCTTTTGATCATTAAAAGAAACATGTTTGTCAATATTTCACAAAAGCAGTTTTATTGTCACTTGCTTCTGATCACTTTCAGTCGGCTGGGCATCGCACCTTGTATTGTAGGCCTTGTTGAATTTTTTCTTTATCAAGAGTAAATTTATTTCCTCCTTAAAAATTATAAATCAGAAATAAAAATGTTATCATATAGCAACATTGTACAAATAAATAACACATTAGTTGTATGCTTAGGTTAACTGTATGCATGAGCTAAATTGTTTCAGGAACCTAAATGTCTCCAAAAATACTAAAACAATCCTTTTTTTAAATAACCAACAACAACAATAACAAAACCCCACAAAAAACACAGAATGTAAAGTAGATTTATAATTTTAACTACATAACAGATTCCTAACAGCACTGTGAAAGTAGTCAGGTTGTACAGTAATTAGTACAGAAGGGCATTGCAGATCCATTTGCTCAGTACCCAGGCCAAGCTCCAGTTCAACATGGGGAAAACTCAAATTTGCAATGTACTTGCTTTGGTGGGAAGGCAGAATTTTGAGAGGCGGTTTGAGAGGGGTCATTTGAGTTCAATTTTGTTTATGTTCAGCAAGTTTTGTACTGTGCAATCTTGTCAACAGTAATTACATGCATCAGCTCCTTTATTTAGCATTGATGTGTACTGCATTCTTCTATTACACAAATTCCTGCAGTATATTTGATCTATCAATCTTTTATTCCACATGATACAGTGTCAGTCTGACATTTCCATCTTGTAATCAATGTCAGGGCCTGTCTCACATTTTCTCTTGCATACATGATGATGTGAATATTTCTTTTTGAAGCAGGTTTTGACGAAATAAACATGAATATTTATATTATAACGCTTTAGTTACATTTTAATCATAATATTTCAGGATGACTAGGTTTTGATTGTTAATCATACAGGCGTGCTTGGAAATAAAAGGTACTCATTTGTCATGATTTGTCATCTGGTTTTCTTTAAAACCAATCAGTATACCAGGACTTTGGCACCCACAAGTGGTGTTTATCGTGTATTGGTTTCATAAAAATTGCAAGGGGCGGTTGACATACCATAATTAAATAGATAAAAATAGGTATTCTCAAATGATTCTCAACAGTCGGCTTGTAAAGGATTGTTTTGATGCATGTCACCAATTATTTCTTGATAATTTAAGTACATGGATAAAAAGTAATGTTTTTAAATCATACATTTGTGTATTTAAATAAATCTTTACAAAAACTCTAGCTTTCTCTATTGTTGATGTAGTTGAAGAGATGAGTTAGCTATCATGTCTAGGCAACAAAAACACAAACAAAAAGAAGAAATTTGACAAAGTTTCCACAAACAGATAAAAAATTAACAAAGAAAAAAATGATATATCATTAAAACATGATTAAAATTAAATTAACACAGTTCTGTTCTTTGAAATGTTTAATGTTTTTTAGTTCAAGACGTTTTACCATTGTCTCTCAAAAATCTAGATATTTCTAAAACTCCTATCTGTTAATTTATTTTTCTGTCTGTATATATATTATTACCCATCTTTGCTTTTATAACTATGCCTTGCAACTGTTTTGTTTTTCCTATCTATGTATCTGCACATTTTATTTACATATAATTTTTTTTGATAGCTGTAATTATTGGCATATGTTTTTAACATGCAAACAAAGATAAAAGAAAACAGATGTTCTTTATTTGTAAAATAAATATGTGATTTCCAAGAAAGATCCCATATTTTATCTTACCATTAACTTTTGTTGTATTTTGAGTTGTCATACACAAAAATTTAAAGTCCTGTACATGTATTTCTTGTCTGTTGACAATTTTGATGGTTAGATGCAAAATTAGAGGAGAATACTGGGGCTCATTTCGAGGTTTTATGAATGTAATATGGGTATTTTAATTTAAAATCATAATGGATGTCTCAAGTGTACAGGTCAATTTTACTTGGTGAGTAACAGTCCTGTAATTTCTTTGTATTTGGTGTTTGAATTTTAATGAATTTCTAAAATTCATAACAGTCATTCCGCCGCATAAAATCAGGCATCACCTTTATATGCAAAACTCAAACAAAAGCATACATGCAGCCACAATAAAATATGACCACAACAATCACTAATGTTTTTAGTCTGTGTTTGTTAGGTAACAGTGCTATCAGTATGTGGTATTTATTATGTTTCTTGGAAGTAGGTTTTCGAGAAATACAAAGCTTTATTTGGTTAAAAAGGGTGCACCATTTTGAAAGTTGCCAACGTACATGTGACCAGGATATAATAGGCCATACCTGTCATTGATTTTATTAGGTCATCTCTACTAAGTTGAGGTAAGCTATGGTACTGATTAAAGAATATATAGTGTACATATGTACATTGTCACTGAATGTCATCCATCATTTCTTCCTAGGCCCTGGGCAACAGTTTGGAGCAAGATTCATAGCAAATATGCTTTGGGGGGGGGGGGCGCCTGAGGGGTCAAACTTGGTACATAAATTTACATTCTTGGATATTTTTTTGGCATTGTTTTTTTTTGCACACTTTATACATGTTTATACTCTTAAGTCTGGAATCATGGAACTTGGTGAGAGGATGCAGCTTGATGAGCTCAACATCCGCGTAAGAAAACTAGATCACAGTGGTCTATATTTTAACAGTCTTAGAGACTTATGTTTAATTTTGTGGCTTAAACTTATTTCTCGAGCTCTGTTCATTCTAAAATTATCAAAGGAGATGTTAGTACCATTCTCTTACCAAATACATGCATGTAGGTCACTAAGACATGTATTTTACACTCTTCCAAATTAGGTTCAGTTTTAGCATTATGCTCATGATTACTTAGGTTTGTGGCATGATATGTACATATTATCCTTTACAATCATTGAATCAGTTATCTTTACTGATTATTTTACAGACTGGCACAGGCATTGTTGCTAATAATAATAATAATAATAAAGACTTTATTTAGAGAAGATAACTTAGTTACAAAACTGATATACTTTAAGGCATTCTAGCTGTATAATATATGCAACACGATGTGACAAATTTGGCTTGACACTAAAGAATTAAGTGATTCTAAACATCAAAGTTTCAAGCCTGGTATCTGAACACACAAACTTATATAAAATATAAAATATTGTTCTGTATTGAAAAATTTGACTGTGAAGAAGATGCAAAACTACAGAAAGCAGGAGGTATTACTAGAACTGTCAATTGTTTTGAGATTTCATCCATTTGAGGCATCGATGATGACAAGATGAAATGCTAGGAGCCTGCCTTGTGTCACTGGGAATGTAATTCCATACCAATGAACTAGTATACTGAGAACTTTTTTTTTAAACAATTCCTTCTTTGGCCTTGGTATAATGTAATTTCTGTTCTAACAGACCTTAAATTTGGAGCACCATCAGAGTCTCTTTGGTGAAAGATATTGTTTAGATATACAGGGATAGCTTTTCTGGACACTTTATGCATAAATTTAACCTTTCTAAGAAATATTTTTTCATGTACTGTTAAAATTTTTATATTATTCATTGTGTCCTGGAAAGTGTCTATACATTGATCTAGAATTAAATGGCATGCCGTCTTTTGGGGTCTTAAAAGTTGTGCTATGCCTAAATTAGGTTGTATTATCCCAAATTACATTACAATAGTCTTTTATAAAAGATGACCCTATACTGAAATGGAATTTTTGTTTTGATGGAATTGTGATCACCTTTGGTTCTACCCACAGTACTCAAGTCACAAATTGTTGTTGTCAATCTGGAATTTATTGAACCTCTCACAATCCCAGATTTTTTTCAAACAATCCATAGCAACATTTTTTATGCTATTTATGACTCACACCACATTTTTTAGTGATCAGCACAGAACACAAAGACAAGGCCACAAGCACCTTTGGGGCTTTTTCAAACAATCCCTGGACAACAGTGCCTGACTATTTTTATAATATGTAAACAAGTTTTCTCATGTTAACAACATGTATGGGTATCACACGTCCACTTACGATCATCCTGGTATTAAATATGAGGTTGATCTCTAATGTGGAGTTGTGTGGTCAAGGTCTCCCTGTTGAGAAACAACATGCCTGCCTTGGTCCAAAAGGGTAGAACATAGATTGTTTAAACTGGGGATTGTGGCATGGAAGATTCACAGGCACTGCAGGAGTAATTGATATCAAATCACCAGTTTCAAAGTTGGGGAAAACCCAAATCAGTATGTAACCAGGAGCAGTTACGTTTCTGGGAGCTCCACTTTTGTAACTGCCACTGATGGCATCACAGGTTAAATTAATCTGAATTGTGAACAAAAACCTGACACTGTCCTGTGCTTAAGATTTGTTTGTCATTATCAGTTTCATTAATATCTTCAGGCCAACCTAAAATTGGTGCAGATTTTATCAAGATGGTATATCTGAGTGTAGGCTGTTATTCAAATATGATAATTTTAGAGTCTTTGCTGGTCACTGGTGAAATTCTTTATTGACTCTCTTCATTTATTGATTCTATATTGTACATGCCTGGGAGAAGTTCAATTTCATTCCAGGAACCACTTAACCACCCTCTGCCAAAAACACAAGTTATTTGATGGAAGACCCCCCCCCCCCCAAACATTGTGATCAATTATAAGGCCAGCTGTAATGCAGATGCAGTGACACTAATGCAATCTTGAGTGTGTGGATACCTCACAGTGATTGGTATAGTGAAAGTGACTTAAAATTCTGGTTTCATTGATGAGATTATAATCATTTAGGTAATGCATGGAGTTGTATTTGCAATGACATGCTGCATGGCGACACAGATTTCATGTAAAACACAAAGCATTTTCAATGGAATGCACTTCAGAACTCCTAACTGGTGTCATAATATACATAATCAGTGTCTTCAGTGAGTTCGCATATTAACAAAATGGACCATAATATCATGGGATGTTAAGCAGACAAGAGGACCCATTCGAAACCTCTGTTATCATTTTTTGCTGTTTACTTACCAGGGCAGAATATACATTGGTGTTTCACTATATTTAGACACAAGGAATAGTACATGTATTATGTATGTTTGGGGAAGTGTGCAGTTGAACTTCCACCATTACCACCAAAGAAGGTCACTGTGACCTACATTTGATGTTTTTACTATGGACTAAGGTAAGTATTGGTGTTTATGGTTACACTGATTCATTCATTCATGGTAGACCTACACATCCTACTGCAATTAGAAGACCTTTTCTGGCCAGTGCAGTTGGAGGTAAACTTTCCAGTATTTATGATTATATAGTATGTTTTGCTATGCTACCCTCAGCATTTGCCAAGGGAAAGACCATTTATTTTGTGTATTTTGCAGATAAAGCACAGCTATTTTAATCTGCCAGTGATGAGTCCTATTCAGTATAGATTGTATTGATGATTAGTGGCTCTGTTTCTAAACCACCTATTCAGGGTTGCTAGTGGATTTCTGTATATTGTGTAATGTTTAACTGATTATATACTGTATACACTCATGTATAAGTTGTATTTAACTGAAAACAACAAAGCCCCTGCTCTACTGTACACTAACATATCAGGGTCTATGTTTGTTCTACTGATTACTTCTAACAAACTGCTTGGAACCAGAACTGCTAGTGCATTATGTGATAGTAGATCTAGGTCAATGTAGTTTGTGTTTGGATATGACTTACACATGAGAATATATGGTATAATATATGACAGTGTTTTTATACTATAAAGCTCCCAAATGAGTGAACATTAAAAAATCAGTAATTTATTGATGTTAAAACTATTTTAAATCTTTTCTTTTCATAGACTTTAGTATTGCCTTCATGGCAATCTTGGAATCATTTTTCACAAATCATGATATTACTGGTATATGGGAGTATGGTATAAATGATAAGTGCATAGTCAACTTACCACTGAATTAGCAGAGCCTTACTTAGAAACGAAACAGGTCCCATAATTTTTCTGCTTAGGATATGTTGTCTACCTTACTTAGAAAGGAAGCACGTCCCTTAATTGCTCTGCTTTGTATATTTTGTTGACCTTCTCTGCCCTTAAGCTCCTTTCTGATGGGTCCTGGGTGGCAGATGACTGACATCTCACCTCTGTCTCTGTGAGTTCAAGTCTTGGCTCAGACAATATCAGTACATGAGAAAGCTTGCCAGTAGCTTCCTTTGGGTCGGTGGTTCTTCCCAGGATTTCGCAGGTTCTTCCTTCACCAAATATACTAGCTGCCATGTATAGCATATCAAGTTTAGAAAAATAGCATTAAACCCACAAAATGAAACTGAACCATCCTTTCTGACTTTTACTGAAGATTTTCAGTTCATAAAGCATAAAGGTCTGAGACTGAATTTGTTAAAAAGATTATAGAGAAAATGTCTCTGCAGTATTAGTTGCAGGAAATTTTCAGCTGTTACGAATTTCAGCTGCACTGCTTTCTTATATAAAATGTTATGTAAATTATTCCTGCACAGTATAAATTTTATGTGCCTTTACCATCACACCAAGAATTTTGGCCAAATGACTTAAATGGGCACAGGACCACTCTGGTTGACAAGTGGTAAGAGCATCCTCCTCAAATGCAGAAGGTCACGAGTTTGAACCCTGGCTGAGTCATACCAAAGACTTACAAAAATGGTACAGTACTAGCAGCTGCCTCACTTGATCCTCAGCATTAAGGGGTTAGTGTTAGGACTGGTCAGTCTGGTGTCAGGATAATGTGACTGGGTGGGACATGACGCTACATGTCTGCAGCATGATGCCCCAGTGCTAAAAATCACTATAAACTGCCACACTGCAGACATCATAGCGATATGACAGGAAAAGTATTAAAGCGACATTAAAATTCCAAATCACACAAACTCAAATGCGCACAGCAGAAACTGTGCATTGTAAATAATTTTAACCAATATGAGTTTTTTTAGTATAGAATTGTAATTACAATTGAGTTCAAATATTGAATCAATTGCCACTTTAACAAGCATGTTAATGCTGTTTATTTTCTGAAAGTTCATCAGAAAATGACAGTTGAAAACATTTTAAAAACCATTTTGTAACATCTATAAAATGTAAATACAGCACATGCACAGGTGTCATCTGAAGTGGAACTTTGATTTCAAAGGTTTTAGCTTTGAACAATAGCATTATTGATATTAAATTCTTAAATTTTTACACAGTTGCTGTCAATCATGCCATCACTCATCCATCATTCCAAAAGAGACCTAGAAGTTGCTAATGCCAAACAAAATAATGTGTGTTTCTGGTTGCACTCAGGTTTTATAATTAGGGTAGGCAGGTCAGTTATTTTTTTTGTAAACATCTATATTTCATGTGATTTTTTTTTTTTTTTCAACCATGGTGGGGGGGGGAGTACTAGGGTTGGCAGTGAAAAACAGGGACGGTTGGCCGACAGGAAACACATATTTTTTAGTCGTAACTGGGATCTGGTAGCTACCTGACCATTTTTTAAGTAAGTTTCCATTTGAATGGGTTCATTTCAGTGTAAAATTGAAATCAGGGACCAAAAATTTGTTCTGGTTTTCAAATTATAGGGGTTTTGGTTTGATCAGTAGTTTTTATTGTAATTAAACAGGGAAAAATTTGAGACTGGAGAAATGTTTGGTTTTAAGAGGCTTTGGTTTTCAGAGGTTTCACTGTGTATTCATGTTTGAAACATTGAATAAAAGAAATATCATACATTGCATGTCATAATGATATATAGGACTGATCTTCAGAAATATAAAAGATTAAGCTACTAGATCTGCCAGCGCATTATGCGATGTCAGATATGGGTCTGTGCAGTTTGCATTTGTAATTGTAAGTGAGTATTGACCTTAAGTACATTTTCTTGTTGTTATTGAAACAACAAAGTTTAATATAGCTTATCATAAAATCTCAAATACATAACACTTGTATTATTATTCACCATGGAATTCTTCAAGATAAAAATTATAATTTTACATATACGATGCCATAGAATAAACACATACAGTACATGTGTATTGGAGTATGGAAAATCCCTGTTTCCACAGTGGAAGCGGATATACCCACACTGTCCATCATGGACCAGATATATTGGTCTTAATGCATTGATTAAGGTTTATTGCCCCAGTTAAAAAGTTGCTGCAACATAATTATGTAATAATGGATATCCACTACTGTAACATTGCACAGAACTTACCCATCATCTGATCCACAGAAGACAGTGCAGAGTTCTCTTGTAAGTTGTACACAATGCCGTTTAATATTCAAAGACTCGCCCACAATAGTGCATTGATATACATGAATTGCAAGAGGTGAAAGTAACATTTTTGAGTAAACAATCCTGTGAGAATATTTAGATGCTTCAGAAAATATAAAAAGTCTAACGAGAGAGAGAGAGAGAGAGAGAGAGAGATAGAGAGAGAGAGAGAGAGAAAATTGAGCTGATGTTGACTGTCATTTGGTGGGTACCGGTATATGGGGTTTGGTAGGGGGAATGAGCACATATTCTAGTATATACTCGCTTATAAGTCAAGTCCAACTGTGAATTGCACAGATCCAGATCTGCCATCACATAATGGACTAGCAGATCTGGGTCTGTGTGGTTTGTTAGGACTAATCAGTAGAACAAACAGCTTAGACCCTGATCATCTGTTGCATTATGTGAAGGCAATCAGGGTCTTTGTTGTTTGCAGTTGGACAAGATTTGTAAGCGAGTATATATGGTATGCATGTATACATTTATCCTACTACTTAATCTTGTAGATCTGGTTTATATATTTTTAATTTTTACACACTCCAGAGTATTTAAATGCAAAGATTGACCACTCCAGTAGCCTAGGTGGTTAGAGCATCAGCCTCGGATGTGGGAGGTCATGGGTTCAAACCCTGGCAGAGTCATACGAAAGACTTATAAAAATGGTACTGACAGCTGCCTCACTTGGTGCTCAGCAATCAAAGGTTAGTGTTAGGACTGGTCAGCCTGGTGTCGGGATAATTGACTGGGCGGGACATGATGCCACACGTCTGTGGCATGATGCCCCTGTGCTAGACATCACTATAAACTGCCACACTGCAGACATCATTGAGATATGACTGAAAAATTGTTAAAGTTATGATAAAATATCCAAACTTTTAATGAACACCAAAGATTATGAAAAATATGTCATTTTGTATATTTACGCAGTGGGTAGAAGAAAATCCCGATTATTTTTTAAACCATGATAAATCTGTAGAATTAACAGTCCTTCACAAAGAAGTACACAGTCTCATGATCATATATGAATTAAAGCAGGATTCAAAACTCAAGATCATATCACATATTAGACGGCAACAAAAAATAAGTAAGTGATTCACTGTACAAGTCTTTGTGTATGTGTGTCCCTGACCTCTAGATACATTTTTTTTAAAAAGTGAATAAATGTAGCTACATACACAGTAAGATAATTAGATGCAGTGTTTAAGACAAGGTATTTTTTAAAAGCTAGAGAGCTGCAGTAAAGGAATAGTGTGCAGAAAAAATAAACCTGAGGCTATAATTATAATCCCTGTTGATTTATAAGTAATGCAGCAAATCCATGTACAAATGTTCTTCAAGAAACATGTTCATGTAAAATTGATATAAATGTATTTTCAATTTATTTTAAAAAATAAATCTATAGTGTGTGCATTGTGATAAGTGCATTATTACAAACCCATGGTCCTAAACTAAGTAATAGAAAAGAGTGAAAACCAGCAAGTTTTATCAAATTCAACAAATAATTCATATCCCTGGAATACAAAGTGAAAATTTAAAAAGAACTTACATTATTATGAATTAAATCTCAAATAGTCCAAACAGTTTATCACCAGTCCTAATTAATAAAAGTTCTCATTAAATTCCAGTTGTGTTCGAAATAAGATCCAGCACTGAAGGTGTTGATGTGCATGTAGTCTCAGATGTAGGAATGGACAAATGACCTGAAGTGTGATGATGTGCCAACAGTCTTTTGATAAATTGCAATATATTCCAAGATATCCTTGTTTGAATTCACTATAATTCCAAATTGACATGTCTGCCCAAGAATATTATTGAGCACTGTATTTCCAGAGAATAATAATTTGAATAAATAATTCTAGCCCAAATCAAATACTGAACACAACAAATGATCCTGCTTCACGATCTTAGAGCACAGTTGAATAATTTCTAGATAAGATCAAAAAGCCCTCTACTCAACCTAGGTCACAATTAGCATTTTCTATATTAAAAAATATTACTTAATGGAAACTTCCAGTCTAGAACAATCTGTTACTAAAATTATAATACAGGATGTGGTAAACATAGGTAGACTATGCATTTTTATGAGGAAATTCCAATGACCATAACCCAGACCCTAATAAACATGTTTACTTCTATTGATAAAGATCCTAATATTAAACCGCTGTCATAGAAAAATATTAGCTGTGTATTGTTTGTTTACAAAATAAAAATCACCTCAGTGTCTCTAGTTGGAAACACCATGAACTTGATTTTGGACAAGGTCAAGTCCAAAATACATGGCATGTAATGAATTGAGAAAAAAATAACAAACAATGAAAATTAAATATACATAACATCATCTGTATGTATATGTGCTTGTATTTATGTATGCATTTACGTAAATATCAATGAATGCATAGATGCAGTCAGTGATGAAATTTCATGTGTTCTGCTCACATGTACACACATACAGACCCAATAAATTTCTTCTGAACACACTACCATACTTGCACCCATTCATCGATACATTATTCATTGCCACTTAGAATTAATGCAATGTAGCTTCCTCGAATCCAACAAAAAGACACAATTATCTGATAACTCTGAGATATATCTTCTTTCTTGGCATTAATTGAAGGAATAACAAGCATTACAGTAGCAGATAGCTGATTTTTCTAACATAGTTTTAACATGATACACAAGTCAACAGTCAGTACCATGTTTGCTCATAAACATGAGTCAGACAGTCTAGCATCCCAGTAATGACTCCAACAAGACAATTTCTTGTAACAGAAAATTCTGTGAACTTTCTTAATCCAACAGATCTGCAACAGCTTCTTCAGAACTTTGGACAAGTCTAATATTCTGCCAATAATGAGTTTACTACAATTATCCCTTCCATTCTGAGGTATTACAGCTAATTTTAGCAATAACCCTAGCACTTAGGAAAGATCCCGCCAGTCCTCCAAATTTCTGAAGTCATAAGAGGCATATAAATGATTTTGAATCGTGTCAACTTGTGTCTGGGTGGGCCATCAGGACTCTTGTTTCCATTTTGACTCCTCACACTTGTATACTGCTGAAGTTATTGTATTTCTTCATAATAGGGCATTGTCTCTTTTTCTAAGCATTCTCTATGGACAGATTACTTTTATGCTCCAGCCAAATCAATGGAGAAGGCAGATAGTGGTACTAACATCCATTCACCACATCAAGTCTCATTCATTACACTCTGTTTCTGCTCAATAGTTTTTGAAGGACTATAAATTTCAATCAAATTTTGTATGAAACCTAAATTAAGAAGGTCAGGTTTGATTTTCACTGTTTTCTGGCATCAAGATCATATGTGTAAGTGTAAATTTGATGAACTTAAATGTTAACTCATTGTCACATCTATCTTTTTTTTTTGTTTTTGTTTTGTAGAACAGTGATGAAAAAAAATTAAATCAGCAGTAAGAGAGGACAAGTGAGGGCACCAACTGATGTTTAGGTAAGAAATAAACTCTGTATAGATATATTCTGTGTTAATTTCTAGCTCTGCTGGTCACAATCCAGAAAAGCTAATATGATGGCAAGTTGTTTGATATCCATCGTCGAGCATCCGATGTCCATCTGTCCATTAGAACAAGTTCATTTTCAGTACTCCTGAATAATTTGGAAGATTGCCATGTAACTTTCAACACACAGTCATCCCAAGTTCAAGTTGGTTCTAATGAAAATGATGCGCTCAGACACCAAGCATAGCTGTCACAGCAACCATCTTAAAAATCTTGTTACAGCATTGCTATTTCACTGAAGTGATGGCCATATCAACATGGAGTTTTCATTGAAAAATTTCTTAAGATGTCTAGTTGGTACTAGATAGAAATGGTACTGACTTGGCAAAGTTCAAAACTCAGATACCAAATATCTTCCATATTTTCAAAATCTATTTACTGAATATTTACATCTTTAGTAAGTGCTTTCATATTTGGAGTTATTGTTGGTTTCATTTCTTTTTTAAGTTAAAACAAACACTTTCTCTACTGTGCGCACAGCAGATAATACTGTGAATCAAATCTTGTAGTTTTGTTAAAAAATGTATGTCTTTTGGTATCTAATTTCACAGATTTGTCTCTGCGCTACCCCCATGATAAAATATTAGACTATGATGTATATATCTTGCAAAAAGATAGTACTGTCATTCACTTCCATGCGTTTAGGAGCAAACTGGTCTAATGCATATACAAGTTTTCATTGCTAACACTAGCATAAATCCAAGATCTGAATCAAAGAAGATGCAGGCATTGCTTTACATCTAGCAGTACTAAAAATCGAACAAGCTTAATCCATCTTCTGTAATCATGCAGCGAGAGAGGCTGAACCCTACAACTTTTTTAGAGGGCTCCGTTTTCAAAAATAAGGGTTCTACGAAGATTTTAATAATAATTTTAATATTTTTCAATAAGGTCAATAAATCTAAACCGAAGCCGTTAACCGAGTGTATTTCCATACAAGGGGAAACAGACCCAATTAGCTTTTTCGTTACCCTGCACTGACTATTTTTTTCAAATCGTAGGCATGTTTGTTTGCGACGCGCACACACACGTGTTGTCGTCAGCCTCTCTGCTGCTGTAGTGTCAGCCAAACATTTTATCGAGACCAACACGATACCTTGACCTAGGATCATGTAAATTTATTGTGATAAATCCAAACGTAGTAGCTTGAGCTTGTGCAAAGAAGTTTTTGAATTTAATCATGTCCATATCCCCTGAACACCAAGTTTGATGAATGTTTCGTAACATAGGTGTATTGACTCTGTTAAACACAACTAAAATATTACAGTTATCTCTGATCACTTTTGGTATTTGTGTATATCGCTGGGTAATATAAATCACATCTGTGTTTTTATGCTTACCTCGTCAAAATATCCTAGCTGGGTTTGTTTGTTTGTCCAGCATAACATCGTCGTATACAACTAAATTATTAATAGATCCATCGAGATCATCTACGGATGGAGCTTCATCAATATCGGTGATAAAATCAACAACACCATTGTTGTCATCATACAATGATGCTGCGTTTTCGTTAAAATCCTTAAGTACTTCATAACATCGTTGATCATCTACGGATGGCGCCACTAAATACAACTTATCCCATTTCATCCATCTCATTATCAAATTAAGTAATAATTGAGTTTTACCAGACCCAGATGATCCAATTATTATCATCCTTAAAGAATTTGGTAGTGCTGGATGATGCTTTACTGGCTCACGCGCTTGTGTCGCTGAGAAGTCAGTTATATCCATAATAATTTATATCATGGATCTATATTGTGTTCGATGCAGAGCACCCATGTCCACCAGTGGATTAACTACAGTGACAAATAAAAAACGTGCTCTTACAGGTAAATGTGAGTGATGTGGCACAAAAAAATTTAGATTTATTTCGTCGAAAACAAAAACCGGTGGTGATATTGCTACGGCACTATATAAATTGCCAGGAACTCCATGGGTGAAGTACCCTGGTGAGAAACATCTGTCTGGGTATAATTACTGTGGTCCTGGAACTTGTCTCGATATCCGACTTGATAACCAAGACCAACCAAAACCTGGAGAGTATCCAATAAACGCAATTGATCAAGCGTGTCATATTCATGATGTTGCGTATAAAAGCAAAGATTTACAACAACGGCACCTCGCAGATGTGAAATTGATTCATGTGTTAAATTCTATACCTGATAAATCTCTCAGAGAAAAACTTGCTAGCTTCCTAGTAAAATCTGCGATGAAAGGTAAACTAATGCTAGAGGCTGGTAATTAATCAACTGATTATTATCATAATAATGGAATCTGTTTATTATAGTCCAAGAGGATATTGGAGAGGTAAAGCAGCGATTAGTAAACTTGCTGAAGCAGCAGAAGTCTCACGTGTTGTTGCTGCAAATTGGTTAGCACAACAGGCAATATGGCAAATCTATTTACATCCACCTAAAAAAATTCAGTATGCACATTTTGATGTCAGTGTTCCTAATGAAGTTTATCAAGCAGATATTTTGTTTTTACAGCACGATACTATTAAAATTGGTAGACGTCGATCACGCACATACGAATACGCGTTAACTGTTGTTGACGTTGTAAGTAGGTATAAAGAAGCAGAACCACTATCAACTAAAACAGCAACTGAAGTTGCATCTGCGTTTGAACAAATTTATCAACGAGGACCCTTGCAATGGCCGCAACTATTACAGGTTGATCCTGACAAAAAATTTCTTGGTGCAGTATCATCGTTGATGAAGCAACATAATGTCAAAATCAGACAAGGACATACTGCAGTTCATCGTGATCAGGCAATTGTTGAATGATTTAATCAAACACTTGCTGAGAGATTATTTGGATACCAGTATGCAAAGAAAATAATTCAGGCAGATATGAGATCTCGCAAATGGGTTGCAAGACTGCCAAGTTTAATAGCTGCGTTAAATAATGAAATTCCTCATGCAGCTTCTATGAAACCCATTAATGCAATTACAAAGAAACATATACCAATACAACGACACGATTCTTCCTCTCAACCAGTACTAGGTAATGTAAGTGTAAGATATTTATATGAACCCGGTGAACTCGAAGGGGGTAGAAAAAGAGCAACTGATCCTATCTGGAGTGTGACCACACATAAAATTTCTAGCATGGTTAGATCCACGTGTAGACCTGCAATCTACAGACTAGATTCAACTGCTCCTCAACGTGGATTTGTACGCAAACAATTACAAGTAATTCCTGAAGACACACAAATTACCACCACATTCACTTCTGTAAACTGGCACCCCTACGTCGATTACATTCAAGACAAGTCAGCATCATATTTTCATGTGTGTGACCAAGACTACTATTAATTCTATCAACGGTAAACTGTCTTGGATTATTATTCAAATACTGCCACAGCATATTACAGTTACAGCTTGTACAGTGATATTCTGTCGTTGTTTCAGTGTCATGATAAATTCAACGTCGAGATCAAAATCATGGTTATTTTCTTTGTCAGATTGTCGATACCCAGATAATTTTTTCTTGACAACTTCATTGCATACATCATCAGTGATTTCTTCGGTTATTATGCAATCCATAATAATCTTGTGCAGCTGAGATATTCTTCTGAATCGAGACACTGCGAGATAAACTAAATTTGACTATTCGATCCGATCATCAATAATCCAAATATTTGTATCAGAAATAGTTAAACCCTGTGATGAATGAATCGTTACAGCGTATCCTAATGTCCATGGAGATTTATCCATCGTTAACACGCTCGTAACAGTACTAACAGGAACTAAAACAATATCATTAAGTACAAGTTTTTGTTTCTCATTAGTTCCTGGAAATTCAGCTCCGATATTCTGCAGTCGAGTATCTGCTGGTCGATAACATAATGGTACAGGTAGATTTGAAAATCTTTCCTTGTGCCGCAGGAATAATTTCTCTTGCAGTGTGTGTCTTTATCTTTCTACTTGCAACTATCAAATCATTTGGTCTCCACAAATTCCAAAAATCATTCATCGTAGTTTCTGGAATTACTCCATGCATTATTTCGTACTGTATTCTATCTGGCTGCAGTCTGATTAACTTTTTTAATTCTTTCAGCGGTTCATCAATAGCTCTATGATCATCAGTTATTTCTTCGTAATAATCCACAGATGTTTTTAACCATTTGTGTGGAGACTGTCCAACAAAAGGTGGTGGTTGACCATGATGACCACACATTATCACAGCAGTATTCTTCAATAACAGCCAATCAAGAAACATTTTTAATACTTCTAGTGACACTGTACAAATTTCATCCCAGATAATAATCTTGGGAATATATTTCTCACCCATCCACGATGGAGTCCATGTGTCTCCGCACCATCTAAAGAAACTATGATATGTCTGTGATTTCACTCGCCATTCAGTCATTTCTCTGGCGAGCCTGTGTGTGGGCGTCAGCACAATCATATCAAAATTCCCAAATAATTCAATCACACGTGTTGTTTTACCAGAACCACCATATCCATTAAGATAAACGGTTTTATACCTGGCCACAGGATCATATACAGATGGTGCTGTCAGTGCTGATATTTGATTGTTATTTTTTTAATACTTTTCCCCATTTTCAACGTCAGCAGATTCAGAATAATTAAATATATTTTCTTGTTTTATTCTCCATGATCCCCATTCACCAGTGCCAAGTAATTTATGTAGCAAATCCAAATATTTTTTTTTATATAAAATGAATCCATGGCAACTCTAACCACAGTATCAACAAATCTGTTTATCATCGATAATAAGTTTATTGAAACATACGCGAGCATCGAAGATCTTAAATGAGTAAATTGTGGCGACTCACCATCGGTGTAACTCACAATTGTACCTAATTTAGTTCCGTTCGATAAACAAGCATTACTCCGGCTTATAAACATATTTCTATCCGTTGTATCAGCAGTTATAAAATCGAGTTCTGCATCATCCATGATTAACCTCATACACGTTCGTTTATGATCATACGCACCACCCTGAGTAAACTTATCTATTATTTTTCTGCCGAGATCTTTTGCAACTTTATTTTCATAATCAGTCATATCAGGATTTTCATCATCAGAATATTTCTTTTTGTTGTGGCAACCAAATTTGTTTTTGTGAATGATATGATATAATTGCTTCATTTACTTTCAACGATATCAATATTTTTACATCAAGCATGTATCGTAATAGTACTATTGGAGCCCAGTGTTTTTCTGAGAAATGTCTTCCAAACCAAGCATAAGTAATCGGATGGAGATTTTGTGCAGACTCAAATGACTCTATACAAGCATATCCAGTCAGGTCAAAATCTGGCAGGGGTCCATTTACCGCAACTCTGGTCATCACGTGTGTTGGATGACCAAATCTCTTAAAGTATCCAGAACACTCTCCGTATCCAAGAAAACTTCCAGGATAACATGCTACCATATCAACCAAGATAACGTCGCTATAATCATATTTAGTATTCCATAATCTGCCGTGTCCGTATTTGATACAACTACATTGAATATCAACAAGAAATTCCAATCGTGTAGGTCTCCATGAATTTTTCTCCTGAGCAAAGTGAGCAGCAACTGATGGAACTATTAAACAGTTATTCAGTAATTGTTTGATAACATCATTATCATTTGTGTATTTCAGCGCAAGATTTTTCATTTCTTCGTGGAGTGATTCTGCACGATAAATTTCTCCGCTTGGCCTTACAAACTGATCGTAATTTCCATCATCGACACTTCGAAATAACCACACGGATACAGGGTCATTCTTACTAATATTTTTAATTGATCAAATATGTAATCATTATAAAATCTAATTGTTCTGTCTCGTGGAAATATCATCATCGCTGACATCCATGCATGCACGTTATGATCAGTGATTGTTATTGGAGTTCCATTTTTTGTTATTTCGGCGTGTATAAAATCTCTCCGGTTAATGTCTTCACCATAATCGGAAATCTTAATTGCTTTTCTAGTTCAGCAACATTGCTGATAGACGCTTCGGTATCTTTAACTCGCTCCTCCCATGTGTTTATTTTTTCACGTCGAAAATCCGTTAAACTGTTTCCACGTATCGCTGCTGCAAAATGTTCTGTAGCTCGCTCAGCTACACAATTTATCCTTGACAGTTTCATCAGCGCAAGATCATCAATGTCAGGTTTATCATTTGGCGGATATAACGCTAAAACAACTGCAGTCACAGGATACGCTCGTTCATAATATGGTTTGTCAATGCCGGTCAGCGCACCTGGTTTGGAATTTTTATTCAATGTGATGATGCTGCTTCCAACGGTCACGTGGACAGGGTCACGTTTGTCACGTATAATCCAAATGCCATCGTCTGTCTGCACAATAAATTTTATCAGAATAATATATCGTTG